>VZTI01002791.1:0-61673 GCA_013397865.1 Struthidea cinerea
GGACCCTGGGGGAGGAGGTGTCATATGGCAGACCCCCACAGAGAGGGGCCTGCCGGGAGCTGACAGACGGGTGAACAGGGAGTGATCACCCCATAGAAGAAAGTGTGTTGCTGATGTGGCAATAAGGGATAGGTCATGCCATATAAGGAAATACTGTGCCTTGCAAAAGTGTATAAAACCAGCTCATTCCTTTGCATTAAGGATTCAGATTCCCTGCCAGTCTGGGTCTGTGATTCAATCGCCGACAGGTACTTTAAAAGACATTGCTTTCTGTAAGGAAAATGTATAGTTATTACAAGAAACATAATTGGGTGATACTGAAGAGTTATTCAAAAACTTGAATTATCTTGATAAAAAAGAGCGGTTTTTAATATTGTGGGAGAAACATGCAGGAAAATATCTAATGAAGAGGAATAAAAATGGATATGGAGAGCCAATGTCTCATTTTAGGCAGGTGTTGTTAGAAAATGAAATTATTGAAAATTACTGTTACAGTGGTGTCTAAGACAGTCTAGCTGTAAAAAGATCTATAGTAAAGAAAGATGATTCACGGATGAAATATTGACTATCATACTTAGTCACTTTAGATCTTAAAATGGAAACAAATAAGCAAGGATATTTTTCTCTTCTTTCTAGTGGGAAGAGTTGAGGAACAGTTGTTCCAGTCCGCTATAAAAGCGGGGAGCCAGGAAGGATTCTTTTGATAGATTTTTCTGATGAAAAATCAAGCACAAACACGGCAACATTATATCTGTGAACCGTTTATTGAAATAAAATTTAAAAAAAACCCAAAACAACCAAAGACAAACAAACAAAAAGAACAACTAAGTGTTCTTATTAAAAAAAGGGGGCAGGGGGAACAGGAAAAAGGAGCAGAGGCAGAGAAAAGAGAGAGAGGGGGAAAGAAACAGAAGACAGGGGACAGCGCTACCACAGAACCCCAGCTATCTGTCAGCATCGGTGTGGCAGATGGAGTGTGCGTGTTGAGAACCGCAGTGTGTTTGTGTAGCTTCCGTGGCAGGCNTGCGTAGCTTCCGTGGCAGGCTGGGCGCGATTTCCAAGTGGTGGTGGCAGCAGTGTGCCTTTGATGACAGCTGTGGATGGCGGCTGGAAGCTGGCTGTGGGCAGCAGCTGCGGACGGCAGCCATGAGCTGTGGATGACGGCTGTGGATGGCAGGCGAAAAACACAATGGCAACAGCAGTCGCAGTCAAATGCTGAATGCAGGCAGCAGCGATTGCAGAGCACAAGATCCTCACGGCCACAAGCTAGTTCCTGGAATGGGCACAGCAGGGCGAAGCAGGCACGGGCAGGGAAACAGGACCACAGGGAAGAGGGCACAAAGGCGGGAGCAGAAGGGGCCAAGTTGACCCTCTAAGCGACCAAAGCAAATAAAACATGTCATGGCGTTACAGCTAGCTGCTTTTATGTGCCCCCAAACTCCTCTCCCAACTCGGCTTCGCGGGCCTGTTTTTGGCGGGCATTTTTGGCAGCCATCTTTCGCGGGCGTCTGGGTACTTGCCTTCAGCAGCAAGTGTGTGTGGGGGTGGGGGTGGGGGGGGGGGGAGCTGCTCGCAGTTGAACCATGGAAGTTTTCTCTGCCCTGACTGGCTGCCGGGTAAAGCCTCTCTGGGCACAGGGCAACACAGGTTTTTTATAGGAATTTCTGTCACCTCATTTGTGGCATATGTTGAGGCATATATATTGGTGCCTCTCAACAGTAAAATGCATTGGTTGTACTCTTACTGAGAAGTTTTGCTTTCACTGTATGAAGAAAAGTGGTTATCTGGGAGAAGCTTCTTAATTTAATGAAGGGAACGTAATCATTTAAGCAAAACTCACTCTGTCCAGAAATTTGTGAATGAAGCCCAGACTCCTGGTAATGTCATATGGTACAAGCTGTCATAAATATTTGAACAACAACTGGTTTGCTGAAAGAAGAAATTGTAGCAACAGCTACCATAAATTCAATTGTGTGGGAACTGGAAAAAACCAATAAGGCCCCAACATCAGCCAATATTTTTTGGGCCTTCTTGTGTTCACTGTGTAAAATGTCAACACCAGCACACAAATTGGGAGTACAAGAAAGTCCCTCTCTTAAGGAGTTTGCAGTCTAGATATACAAGGTAGCAAAACTATCTATCTCTACTTTACTGTTAGGAGTTGGAGGCAAAGCACTATTAAGATTATGATTCAGATAACCTAAACCCTGAGCATTAGCAGTATCAAAATATATACCTGAGATTGTGACCACACAGATCACTCTCCAACTCTGCCTACCACCAAAGAGTAGCAACCTCCATAGTCCAATAATGTGAGGTACTGATTGTAGGACAAAAGCATTCTTGTCTGGAAACAGAGGCTACTATGATCATTTATCCCATGTGGCAATCCAGAATTCTGTCACTTTTCTACACTAATTTCCCAAAAGGCAGGGTACTCACAAGCAGAGTGGTAAAACCAGATTCATTCAAGACCAGAGGAAGAGAGAATAAAAGCTGCTATTCACAGCCCACCTAGTAATTTGGCAGTGACACCCAAGGAGCTAGGCCTTCCTCACCCCACTGTGAAGCCGGAGTTGTTGCATGTGAGCTGTCATCTCCAGTGCTGGAGTCACCTCTTCCAGAAAAGGAGTGCTGATTCTTTGCACACCTCCTGAGAAAGCTGTCCTGCTGCCTGGCAGAAATGCAAAAAGCCACACTGCCAACCACAAGTGACCAGGTTTAGCAGACAGAGACTGCCCTAAGCTTCTGGTCTTTGTTGTCTTCAGGTCTATTCATTTCATATGTCATTTCTATTAATGCCTGCATGACAGTCAAAGGAAGGCACTCATTAAAAAAACAAAATCAAAAAAAGCCAAAACCAAATAAACACAAACCCCGAATAGGACCTTTGTTTTACACTACAATAATAAACCAAGATCCACTTTAAACTATAGTTTTCACAAAATCCTCTGGCTTTTCCTGTGAACTTACTGCTTCTTAGCCAGCTTTCTCATTGAGAGATAATTAAGGTAAGTAAGAAGTGTAAGAATATAACTTTTCAGCTGCAAAAGAAGGTTAAACATCCCTTCATGACCTTTGGCAGAACCATCACACTGAAATATTTTCACAATGGGTATTGTGCTTTTTTCTATATATTGCTAGTGCTTGCTAAAAAAAAAAATAATTTCTGTCTTGATTTGAAAATACATTGTCTCCAGAGATCCAAATATAATGAAAAAAAATGAATTTGGGGGTGTGCTTTTTTGTGGATGCTGATTCTCAATAGCTTTACCTTGTGATGCTTTGTGTGAGACAATATGGCTCAGCAGGAGCTCGTAAGTGATCAAGGGTATTTAATTACGTGAAGCCGGACATGCAAAGATAAACTGAACCAAATGAAAAGACTTACTAAGTGCAGCAATCAAGATCTGTGATTTGAATTTGCCTTGATTGTGACAGCTGAATGTTTCAGAAGTAAGTTTTTTAATTTCAAATGAAGCAAGTAAACACTTTTGTTGATTTGGTGGAAAGTCTGTGAACCCTACTCATGTGACATAAGTCAAGATGAAATCTTAGTTAAAGATGAAATCTTCCTTTTCTTACTTCTAAGGAACCTTTCAAAACATGAACAATTATATTTCAGACATGTTAAATGGATCCATGTATCTCTCAAATTTACATTGGATTGAAATTACTTTTAGTGTCAAATGGCAAAAAATTGGTTATTAAATTAACTCAAAAGAAAACCACAATTGGGAAGTTTCAAAATAATCTCCATCTGTAGTCCTTTATGTGTGCTTTCAATGAATGCAAGCTGATGGAAGGAGGAGGCAGTGTGGAATGACTGAGTTCCATTCAAGGGCTCAAAAGCAGTGAAATTCTTTCATGCTCAGGACTGCTTTGGGTATTTGGGACTATTTAATGAATTTGTGGCCAACAAGTGTCAGCACATGAAATCGGTTACAAAGGATAGCATTGTAAAGCTAGTTGTATATTAATGCCTCAAAAAAATGACTTGTGATTAAAGGTGGATAATTTTAGTGGAGTGAGCTGAGTATGACAGTAGCGGCTAGCCAGCAGTTTAATCAATTAACCAGATTTCTAAAAATACCCTGACCTTTTTATCTTCCTTTTAATTGGGAAGATAATCCTCTGATATAAGAATTATAATTGGTCTGTGCCATGCATTTGAGCCTAAGCTTACAAGGGCTTTAAAACCACTTCTTTAAAGACAGAAATACATTAGAATTTGATTTTTATGTTTGGCTTAGCACCAGGAAGATCCTTCTCTGTAACTACAAGAAAATGTATGTCACATGGTTGCATTGCAGCAGTTCAGAATTTTAGAAGTCTTTGCACAATCTTCATTCAGGCCCCAGTGTCACTCACTCAACTGTCTTGTACAATCACCTATTTGGATTTCTGACATTGCAATCCAAAAATAATGAACTCAAAAGAACTTTTTGAAAGTAGTATTTAATATGTAGTTAATAATAAAGTATTATTTAATATCAACAGGCTGAGACAATTACCATGTAGAACATTTTTGAATCTGATTACACCACAGTTTAAATAGTAAACATAGAAACAAATGGCTGATGCTTAGAAAGGGTAGAGGTGAAGTGCTTTTTTAAAATCTGGATACAATTATTTTGTTATAATCCTGTAATTAAGTAAGGGACTCTTCACTTTTCCATTTTAAAGACTGTTTTTAAAATATTATATCTCTGCATTAATCAGCCACTAATGGAATGTTAGCAGTGGCATAAAATATATTGCATAAAAACATCTGATGCTTTCTATCGTATTCTAGATACAAAACATACTCTACTCATGCTAAGGCAAAATGTAAGGGAAGTAAAATTGTACAACTACAATATTAAAAGGGAGCTTGAAAAATCACCTGAGTCATCATCTTACAATGAAGACATCCTAAAATGTATTTTTCTAATTTGCTCTTGAAAACCACTGTGGAAACAATTTTATAGCAACATGCAGTAATCTGGTCCACTGTTTCACAACATTAGAAAGAAAGTTAATATCTTATCTATAGCTTCTTTTTACAAAAGGAACTGGTTTCTACTTGTCCTTTCCTATGATCTTCATTACTTCTTCATAGCAACCCATAATAATTAAGAGACTGTCTTTCCACTTCCTGCCTCCAGCAAAGGCAATTTGATTATTTTTTGCTTCATGTACTCTCTAACATGCTTGCCATATATATCATCCTCTTCTAGGCTCTTTCTTTTTTCTTAAACTGTGGTGCCTAAAACTGACTGAGGCATTGCAACCAAGGATCACCAGTGCTAAGTAGAGCTGAATAATTGTATTCCCTGATGTAGACGGATGAGAGAAAATTTCTGTCAAACAGTGCTTGGCATCCAGTTGTCTGCTTTGCTCCACTGCCCCATTATGGTCAATGGCAGGGTACACTGTGTCCACATCCTAGCCTTTTGCACATACAGATTTCTTGTTTTAGTTTAAACGTACCTTTATTGAAAATTTAAGCTAGGACTTTAATATTTAAATATTTCCCTTAACTACTTTTCAATTATGCAGAAATTTGCATGGCACTATATATTCTAGAACTGTCTGGAACCAATGCTGTCCAGCTCTTTTGTCCCTCCTTTTCTTTGCACCTTTGAAGATATGTGTATGAATTTTCTTGTTCCATTTTCAGTCCTCTAAGGATTTCCTACACATATCATTTTCTAAAAGTTCATAATAAACCATTCATGTTTCAAATTCTTCACACAGTGCCATAAACACTATAATGTGATTTTGAGGCATGTTTGGAACCATCACCAATGAATTTTTCTTTCCAGAATCAGACCATCATCTTGTCAAATTATTGAGTTTCAACTCAGACTTCAACAAAGAAGGAAGAGAAAGCTCTGGTTGCTATTTTCTCTTTTTTTTTTTTCCAGTTAGACTTGGATCAGTATTTCTTTTAGTTTTCTCTTATGCAGTTTTAGGGTGTCATATTTTGTTCTTTAATTTCTCTTACTAATTGATACTCATATGCTCTGTCCTATTTCTGGATTTATCCTTATAACTATAGGTTCCTTTCTAATCTTCTCAATTGTATGACCCACAACCACAGGATCCTTTTATATGATTTCTTTTTGCTTTTCAAGTCACTATGAAAATGTTAGAATGTTCCTCTAACTGTGCTTACCATCTTCTTCTTGCATTAACTAGTTTGATACTGTGCATTAATATAGTTTCTTCCAGTAACTGCCAGATATGCTGCATTTCTGTCTCTTTTAGGTTATCTTCCCAAATGATCTATCATACGAGTTTCCTGAGTTCTCTATCAAAGCTTGACTTCTTGAACTACACTGGTTTTAGTTCTTCTATCCCTTGTTTCCTTAGGGTAGCTCACTTTATTGTCTTGTGATTACTTTCACCCCATACTACAATGTACCTTTGTCATCTCAATCAATTCTCCCTGTTAGACAGAACTAAATCTAAGTTATTTGGTCCCCTTCTAACCTCCTAAACAGAGTTTTTTCCCAGTACATTTCATGAGCATGATTGTCAGTCTATAGCCTGTCACAGTACTATGTCATAGTAAAACTCTCTGCTGCCACCAAAATCTAATCTTTGAATAGGCTAAGAAATGCTTCATCAAGGTCTTCAATAAGGGTCTGTATGGATTACTGCCATTATTCCCTTCTTCTTGTTTCCTTTCACCAGGATAAAAAATATTAATTTCTCAATCTTAATAAAGTCTAGATATAAATATGATAAACAAAGACAATATTTCTTTCCTTACCTGTCTTTCCTAGAATATCAACTCTCCAAAGAAAAAAAAATGTTCCCCAGAATTTCTGTGATATTATTCGTGTCATATGAATAGTTTCACCAAGATTTCTAGATATTCCAATCAATTGTGTTTCATTTCCAAAATATGGCACCTTGGTATTTTACAATCAGCCTCAGGTTTGCTCTATGATTCTCTAAACTCTGTACTATAGTAGCAGTTGGTACACTGCTATTTAGACAGGTGACATTTCTAGTGGGCACACCACCTTTACTGGAAATTCTTTAGTTGAGAACCCCTTCATCATTTCCACAAGTCTTTTATCTTAGGTGAAGGTTACTCATTGATAAAGAGGCCAGGCAGTCAGATACTTCTTCCAGCACAAAAGAAGCACAAGAGTGCTTGCTAATGAAGGTGTTTAAGGGAGCTGACCTGAACTGTCAGACAGAATTTCTGGAATTTTGTGATAAATACTTTTCATAGAGTTATTGAAGAACAATTTGCTAGCTGATGTAAATTATCATTCCTCAGTTTACTTCACAGATAATATTACTTAATTTCAAAACCCGTTACATTATTTTTTTATATTATATATAAAGGTTTGCAATGGTATTGCATGGTAGTTGCTCACCTAAATGAAAATTATTTACTTGCGTGCAACGTGGTGATAGACTTCGGCAACCAGGACTGCAGTTTACAGATTTGAATCAACTCAAATTAAATCTGACAGATCCCCATTAAGTATCATGTGAGTTGGATCAACTTTTTGTCACAAACAGGAAACAAAAATACTCTTCAATAACATGTGGGGAGTTACGTCTAGCGATAAAATACGACTGTAACAAGAAATGAGCTGAAAATATCTTACAACTAAAATGCTCCCAAGAATGATTTAATAGTAATACTTCAGTAGAAGACCATATCACTTCTATTTCATACCCTAACTCTTGAACAAACTGGATAACTCAGCATCATCTTTGTGGGCCCTAATAGGATGCTTTTAAGTGAGTGTTCACTGATGTGAAAAACATCATCCTAAATTTGTCATCTCAGATATTTCACAAATCAAACTGGTGTTTCCACACAGTAGGATGCTAATTCTTACTCTGTCATAAACCTCAGCTGTACATAACTGTACCTCCTGAGCTGGAAAGCAAGAAGCAGATTATAATTCTTACATAAAAATCTATTTTCTCTTTGCTGGGGGGAGAAATAATCTGTGCTTGTCTTATGCTTGTGTCAGGCAGATTGCTCAAAGGGGCATCACAGAACCTGTGCTGGTGTTCATACTCATTCTGTCTCTACTTTTCATCTCTTTAACCACTTGCATATATGCAGAAGTTGTTGGTTTGAGAATGGCTACTTTTCCTCCACTCAACTGCTACTGTTATAAACAGCAGCAGCTGGGGAGGAAAGGAGGTCTATGCAATCTTTTTCATACTTTAGTAGGTGAAAAGTGTGGACATGAAATGTGTGTGAGCTAGAAGTGACCAAGGAACCTGAATCTCAGGTAAGGGAGTAGAGAAATTTATTAGTGCAATTATAACTTGTGTTCTCAGTCTGTAATATTAACAATTAAACAATTACTACTATTGACAACAGATCAAGCTGTTCAAGAAACTATGTGAGTGCCAGATACAGGAAAAAAACCCCAAACAATGCACAAAGAATCTTTTTCTGTAATCATAAACGTTTTGAAACAAAGTGACAACCAGATTGCAGAATCAGTTCTGTGAAATATGCAGCCAATTCAGGTCTTTAATAATGGGACCAATTGCAGCTTGTTCTCTTCAAATAGCTGTGGTACAAATTGTGCCAGCATTTCTATTGTAACCTCTGTTGTGGACTTACAGCTTAGATGTAAATGTTGGGAGCTTTTGCTGGTTTTGCTTTGCACTGAAGCTTGGCTTTCTTATGCACTTTCACCAATAAAATATTTAACCTTATAAAGTACATAGCTTTAGAAATTAACTATAATACAGTCAGTGTGGTCTGACTCTTTTCAGCCATATTGTGCTTTGAGCACATAAGGTAAGAGGTGAAATGTTGGTTTCAGACAATAGTAACTTGATAGTGAAAGAAGTTTTGCGTACGTGTCAGTGCATTTTTTCTTAAGTCAGTAAAGCATGTGTGATTTCAATTTAAGTTCATTTTAAGGTCCACTGAAGTAGGACTAAGGTTGGGCTGAGCCAAGTCTTTATGCAGGTGTACAGATGGCTAAAGCAGAACCACAGGCATCTTTTTAAAATGCTGATTTTTGAAGAAGAATGTCTAGAAATTAATGACTGGTCAAGGTACAGGTTTTCCAGATGGAAGGCAGCAGACAGTTAAGAAAGCTAAAATGCTTATCTCCCTCACTTCAGTAGCCCTGGCTGGCACTGAGTATGCCTTCTCCATTATGTGGCACAGAGATAGCTGTGGAACTGTTCTCCTGTAGAGGCTGTAGAGAATCCTGTAATCATCTGCAAGACTTGTCTAATGGACTGTGTATCAGAAAATTTATCATGTATTCTAAAATACGCACTTTTGGATACAGTTAATAGCTGTTTTGTCCTAAATCTACATTCACTAAATGTGTGTGGTAATATGAATATTTTTTAAAGGCATTTCAGACCCTGAGATTGGCTCAGTTGGTCAGAGCATGGTGATAATAATACCAAGGTTGTGGGTTCAATCCCCCCAGGTCCCTTTATTTATGATTTGGACTGGATGATTCTTGTGGGTCCCTTCCAATTCAGATTATTCTGTGTATCTGTAGTTGTATTAAAAATACCTCAGTTGTAAAATTCTGCACAGCATTTATGTTAGCCAGAATTGTGGTGAGAATAACGATTTATATTTGTATAGTTGCTTTTACCCTATGGGATCTCTGAGTTGTTTACAAGTATTAATACCATTTGGTTTAGTGGCTGTTTATTTTAGTTTAAAAATAACCTAATCACATGTTTACATTACATTAATTTTGTACTTTGAGACATTTCTGGTGTGCCTTGCTATTGATAAAAATAATCTGTATAGTTTAATTTCAATTGTTGCTGCTTGCCATAAGTAACTATCGTAAAAATAATTTAAATCAAATACCTCTAATTATACAATATCTCTTGGTTTATGATTCAGTTCCATGCTAGCAGCAGCAGTGGCAGCAACAGTTCTTGTGGCATGCTGGGAAGACCAAAAGGCTTGCGAGGTCTCTGGAGGCTGGCTGTCCCCATGGTCAATTCAAACCACAGAAAGCTCCAAGGAACTGGCCCCTGGGGAGTGCAAATGACCAGGAGTGACATGGCCAGGTTGTACGGAAAGGCAGAGGTGCCTGGGAGGAGTGGCACGGCATTGCGCTCCACAGTTGGTGCAAGGAGGACAGTGCACTCCGACGATTGCCAGGCTGCGGGCTGCTCTGCTCCTCCACAGGTGTAGGCTGCAGCCCTGACAGTCATCCTAGCCAGCTACTGCCTCCATGAGCCCACCCAGCAGCTTGAGGATTCCAGGGAAGTAGAAGGGCTTATTAGGCAGTGATTTGACATCTTCAGAAGTATTGTGGTAGAGACAAAGCGAGGTCTCTGCTCTGCGGCA
This sequence comes from Struthidea cinerea, assembly GCA_013397865.1. Lineage (NCBI taxonomy): Eukaryota > Metazoa > Chordata > Aves > Passeriformes > Corcoracidae > Struthidea > Struthidea cinerea. The sequence goes on from VZTI01002791.1 coordinate 10,319, forward strand.
GCCAGGAGCCATCTGCTGGGACAGCTGGGAGCAATTGGAGGTGACCATCAAGACAAAGCTTCCTATCAGGGAAGCTGCTGCCCACGTGGAGCACAGCAAACAACCCCATGGTTCGAGGTGGAGGAGAGTGCCAGCTCCACCTGCGCAAGGCACTCAAGGGGGAGTCACTCAGGCTGAAGCTGGAAGAGACCATACCTGTTGCACACACTAAGAGATTAAAAAAGAAGCAGAGAGTGTAGCAGTGGGTGACTCTCTGCTGAGGCACTCATCTGCTGGGCCTATATACAGTCAACAAAAGTTTACTGCTTGGCCAGGAGCTGAAATCTGGGGTGTCACAGCAAGACTGCCACAACAGGTTAAAGGCACAGACTACTATCACCTAATTCTTTTCCATGTGGGCAGCAGTGACACAGCAAAACATAATCCAGGCAAGTTCAACAAGGACTTCAGAGCCCTGGTGGCACAAATGAAGAGGAGGGGCCCAAGTAGTCGCATTACCTTGCTAGTCAGAGACAGAGGTGTGGGCAGAAGTTGACACATCATGCAGGTCAACACCTGGCTTTGTGTCTGTTGTCATCACCAGAGCATTGGCTTCTGTGATCATGGGACATTTTTTGATGAATACAAATTACTAAGGAGAGATGGGATCCCCCTATCTAGAAGAGCAGGTGAATCTTTGCTGGAAAATTCACTGACAGTGAATTGCACTATAAACTAATGAATTGGGGAGTGGGTTGCAAAGTCACAACCCTTGCCTACTCACAAGCAATGGAGTGGGTGAACACACCTATTGCAGTAGTGACACATAGGCCCAAACCCTCCAAAAAGGTTCCATGAAAAAGATGAGACAGTCAACAGTCCAACCAACAGCATCTCTACACCAATGCACACAATATGGGTAACAACAAAGGAGCTGGAAGCCACAGTGAAGCTGGAAATCTTTGATCTGATCACTATCGCTGAAATTTGGTCAGATGAATCACATGATTGGAACACTGCAATTGATGGCTATAAACTGTTCTTGAGGAACAGAGGTAGAGGGACTTGCTTTCTACCTAAACTGATGAATTGATTGCACAGATCTTTCTTTGAAAATCAGTAATGCAGAGGTCAGGAGTTTATGAGCAAAAATTAGAGAACAAGACAAAGCAAACCTTGTGGCTGGTATTTAGCAAAGAGTCCTGATCAAGGGGAAGATATCAATGAAATGTTCTTACTTCAACTACAGGAAGCATCATACCTGCAGGCCCTGCCCCTGATAGAGTATTTCATCCACCTTGACATCTGCAGAAAAAGCAGCACAGCAAGCTGCAAGCATGGAGGAATGCATGGAGGACGATTTTCTAATCCAGGTGACAGTAAGCCCAGCCAGAGGAGATGCACTAGATCTGTTGCTCACCAACACAGATGAACTTATTAGAAAGGCCAAGGTGGCATACGAATGGTGGTATGCTGAGCTACAGTTATCATGCTCTTGTGGAACTCTTGATCTCAAAGGATATAGATTAGGTGAACAGTAAAGACCCTGAACTTTGTGAAAGTGAACTTTCAGTTTTCTAAAGGATCTGGTGGATGCAAACCCTGGGAAACTGCTTCCAGAAATAAAAGCATTTTTATTAGAACACAATAAGTATCAATTCCTATGTATGAGAAGTCAGGCAAAAAAGGCAAGAGATGAGCATAGCTGAGTAAGGACCTTCTACTCAGACTGAAGCACAAGAGGGAAATGCTTAGGCAGTGGAAGCAGGGACACACATTCTGGGAAGAATGTAGGGATAGTGCCCAAGAGTGTAGGGATGGGATCAGGAAAGCAAGGGCATAGCTGGATCTAAATTTGTCAAGTTATGTGAAGAAAAAGTGCTTCTACAGGTATGTTAGTCAGAAAAGAAATATGAAAGAAATAGTACACTCCCCACTCGCCATTAAGTGAGGTAAAGGATCTAGTGGCAGTGGACGTGGGGAAGGCTGAGGTACTCTAGAACATTTTGCCTCAGTTTTAATCAGAAACTGTTCTTCCCACACCTCTTGAGTCCCTGGATCACAAGGCAGGGACTGTGGAAATTAAATCCCACCAATTGTTGAAGATCAGATTTGAGACCATCTGACATACCTGACAGTACACAAGACCAGGGGACCTGGTTAGACACAATCCAGGGTCCTGAGGGCCTTGACCAATGTAATATGAAAGCCAGTCTCCATCATACTTGAAAGGTAATCACAATTAGGTGAAGTCACCTGTGGCTGGAAAAGAGGAAATATTATACTGATGTTTAAAAAAGATAAAAAGAAGGATGCTGGAACTACTGATCAGTCAACCTCACCTCTGTATCCAGTAAGATCACAGAAGAGCTCCTCCTGGAAGCTGTGTCAAGGCATATAGATGACAGGAAGTGAATAGAGGTGGCCAATATGGCTTTGCCAAGGACAAATGGTGTTTGACTCGTCTAGCCTTCTACAATGGAGAAACTATGTTGATGAATAAGGTAGGAGCAGTTGTGTTCATCTATCTTAATTTCTTGTAAGGCTTTTTAAATGATCCCACATAACATTCTTGTTGCTAAATTGTACAGATATGGAGTTTACTGACATACTATTCAATGGAGAAGAAATTGGCTGGACATCTTAATCAAAAGTGTTGCAATCAACAACTCAGTGTCCAAATGGAGATCAGTACTGAGTGGTGTCCCTCAGGGGACTGTACCAGGACTTGTACTGTTCAATATCTTTATCAAGGGACAAGGGAAAATGGTTTTAAATTGAGAGAGTGTAAGTTTAGATTGGATGTAGGGAAGAAATTATTTTTTATGAGGGGGGCAAGACACTGAAACAGGTTGCCCAGAGAAGTCGTGAATGTCCCATGATCTGATCAAGTGAAAGATGCCCCTCCTTACACCAGGGGATTTGGCACTAGGTTATCTCTTTAGGTTGCTTTCCACCCAACCCGTTCTATGATTCTGAGTTTCTATGGTTCTATGCTTACAAGAACCTCAGAGCTAATATTGCTAGGAAACACCTGTATACACTTATGCTTCAATAAATTATTAGCAAGAAGTTCTTGGGCCTTAAGCAGGAACTTTAAATGACTTTTTGCTAGGAAACACCTGTATACACTTACGCTTCAATAAATTATTAGCAAGAAGTTCTTGGGCCTTAAGCAGGAACTTTAAATGAGTTTTTGCTGAATCTCAGCATATTCTTTGATTCCGTGATACTGTGTTTTAAGGTTGATACTGCTGGTATTGAAACAGCAAACTTTCACAATTGACTCTCATGGGAAGAAAATTCCATGTATAATTGCAAGCACCAGTTGAGCAAAAAAGGATCTGGAACAGCACATTCTCTATGACACTGATTTCCACCCGTGCCCTTAATATTGAAGGCTACTTTCTGTTCCCACTGGATCCAATTTTGCTTGTCTTAAATGTTAAGAGAACTCCTGAGATTTTAATATTTGATTAATTTAGATGACTGGTCTTCAGCTGCTGCATGAGACTTTTGTCTTGTCTTTCTTCTACCACTGTGGAATAGTTCAAATACATCAGACATGAGAAAAATACACCATTTTATTCTGTAATGAAGTTTATGTCACTTACAATGCTCTGCTGGGATTACTTAAATTGGAGAGATGTGCTGTACCATTTATGATATTATCTACCTGGTTTACAAGGAAAATATCCATGCTGTGGTAAAGAAGCAGGAAATGAAGTTCCCTACAAATTATGGCCCTGGAGTGGTCACTCACAAGTGTAATGCCATGTGTACTCTGTCCTTTGGGAGTCTCAGGGATTGATTATACACAGTTTTCACAGGATGAAGATAATCTTGTGTATACCCACACTATCCTACTCCTGCCCATCTGAACTGTAAAGATTTTTACCTTCATTATTCTCACTCAGACCTTTAGGCATTCATCAAGGACTCACATATCTCCAAACACTAAAAGCTGCTGTCCCCTTTCCTAATCCTTTCATAAGTGTTGCAGTCTGAGAAAAGTGGACAATAGTATACTAACCAAAAATCTAAACCCATGGCAGCCCTCTGGACCACCAGTATAGCCCATAGCTGCTGAGCTGATCCTTCCATAACTTATGTAAGAACAGAAAACTGACAAGGCCAGCTACGACTTAAATCATTATATATAGTCTATTCATTGGCAAAATGTTACAACTTAGATGTTGCAACTTGCAAAAATATTCAATATTTTAATATTGTTCAGCACAAATTATACTAAACTCTAGTATGATTTTCATACGAGACAAAACCTTCCTTCTGAGAATTCCTTATAATGAATGTCACAAGATGTTCAAACAAGTTCTTTAAAGAGATCATCTTTGCCAGGACCAATTTAATTACCTTAAGATGTGATGTAACACTTTGTTCTGCTGGCTGGATTCTTCTTAATTTTCTCCTCACTGAAATACTCCTTCCTTCAGAAACACATCATTCTAATCTACACATTTACCTTAATGTGAAAAAGAAATACATCTGGAAACAAGTTGTTAGACATTCCCTTTTCAGCTGGTCCAGAGCATTTGTTGTATAAGATTCGGTTCATGAGGTTATCTTTCAGTAATGTCAGATGCTTTAAAAGACTACAACATATTCACTTCATTTTTTTTGCAGTCACGGATACCACAAAACCAGAACAGGAGAGTTGCTTTTTAATTAAAAGTAGGTTTGAAGATCAATAACAAAAAGCAAAGATACCTGAGCACAAAGCCTTCGTTTTGCTACTAAACTGAACCCTAGTACAGTTATTGTATTTTACTATGTGTCCTGATAAAAAAGTGGGATATTAGTTCTGCTTAGCCAAGGTATCTGATTAATTGATATGAATTGGATAATGTCTTGATTTCCCATGGATTTAATAGCTGCCATTACAGGAAAGATTGGCTTGTTGTCAGCCAACAGCATTAGCTTTCCCTGAATTGTGGTTAAAGGTCATAAAACAGCACTTAGTTTGATTTATTTTATTAATCAAAGCCATACGTGTTTTATAAAGGTCTCATGATCTTGCATTTGGTATCTTCAGTCTGATATGAATCCATCTCATCAGCCTTTAAAACTTCCAGCACCTTGAGGAAGTGTTCTTGGATACTGCTGGCATTCTCCTCAGAGAACACACTTTAAAGGTACCCTTGAAATTTTGCAAGTAGAAGCAAAGCTTACTTAATTTCTAATAAAAGTAAGATACAGATAAGCAATCTGTAAGGCTCTGCGGAGACATGGTATTGACAGAAAATGGGAAGATTTGGACCTAAATGTCCACTATTCTATATCAATCTACCAACAGCATCACTGCTTAAATTTCCATTGACTTGTGCAGAACACTTTGTACCATTAAAGGGTTCAATTAAGTCCATTTTATTAGAATAAAAGGCATTTTTACTGAATTATAAAGAACATAAAGTTTGCCCTGTACTTTTGTCCTGTACTTTTCCCTAAAGTCACACTAACATATCTCAAAAAAAATATTGCAAGTAATTAAAAAACTTCTGTTCCTTGACTTAACAACAGAGATAATTGAGCAATAAGCCTATGGTTAGATAATACTGCTGAGTCACAAAGCTTTTTTTTGAAGAATGGAACAATAGCTGAAGTTCTGAATTCAATAGGCAGCTGTTCTTAGGAAAAGGGAAATTTAAATGACATAATAGGAATTTAAAACAAAACCCCCAAAACTTACAGAAAGGAAGAAATAATTACCTCTAGCCTGTTATCTATCTGAGAGGAAATCTTGAATATGAGAATTAATAATTTTTAACATTCTTTTGCCCTTCACTATAATGATATCTGTAGTTTTTCCTCAGTCTGAAATATAAAATACTAATTCGATCATGGTGATCTAAGACAAGATCCTAAATGGAACATGGCTAAGCAAGAACTGTCATTCTGATTGTGCAATTTCGTTTCTTAAACAAGAATCCTATATATTTATGGAGTTCTCATATTTAAATGAAATTCTGCATGGATTGAGTGGTTTCCTTTATAGACAAAACTGTGGAATTGGAGCTTGCAGTAGGGAAAAAATAGGAATTCCCAGCTGCAGCATCCAAGAGAATAATGAGTATATCTACTGAGATACTTCATTTCTAATATTAAAGTAATAATACCATTTCAAAACATTGAACATTAATTACCTAATGCATAGCACTGAGAGAAAATAATAGTTACAGGACTGTTAATTGTCTAAAAATATTAGCTATGTTTCAATTCTTGCTCAGAAAACAGGAACCATTTAAACAATTATGTTATATTTTAATCCTTGTTTAGAAAAAAAAAGCAGTAGCATACACTGAACTAACATTTTAGCATTTTATGATTTTTCTAAAAAAAGGTGTAATGTTCCTGAAACTGAACAGTTATTTTGCAGAGGGGAAAAATGGAATATTTTGCAAACTACAGTGCAAATATTAACAGTACTCAAAGTCTTACATTCAGTGCTAATAAGAATAGTGCTAGTACAATTTCCAAGCCACCTGCTCAGAAACTTGTTTGCTACATGATGTCTGTTATGTCACTTTTAGTTTCAGTAGTTAGTCAGACAAAAGGCAAAGAAGAAAAGCAATTTCCTTTACAAACTATGAAATTTAAGGGGTTTTGTTTCCAGAAGGTAAGTAGAGCTGACAGAAGGAATCAAGTATCTGAATTCTAAGAAATTTGTTGCCTAAATAATTGCATTATATTTTTGAGCAATAAGTTCCTTTTTGTAAGACTGTAATTTCTCTAGGCAGAGGAAGCTTATTGATCCTTTTGAATGTGTTCAGTCTTATCTAACTATTCACTTGTTTGACCCACATTGATGTAAGCCGTCTATAAAAATTTTGATGCTTTCTCAAGTTTTACATTCAAATTTATCATAAATTAAATCAATATAGAAAAATGAATACAGAGATGTGAGGAACAGATTATATGAAAAGATGAAAAGTTCCACTTTAAATTAGTCATTGCCATAGAATGCTGCAGTGCCAGGACAGTGACTAAGATGGGAGTAAATGAAAGGGGGGGAAAAAAAGCAAACTGAAGGATATCAACACCAAATGTACTGGGTTTGACTGGGTTTGACTGGGATGCAGTTAATTTTCTTCACATCAGTCCACATGGCGCTGTTTAGACTGGTAACCAAAACGCACCAATGTTTTCCCTCTTGCTGAACAGCCCTTGCCCAGTGTCCAGGCTGTCTGCTTCTCCCTCCACCCCTCAGCAATAAGGCTGGGAGTGAGTAAGAAGTTGGGAGTAGACACAGATGGGACAGCTGACCAAAACTGACCAGGGATACCCCATGCCATGCAACATCATGTTCAGAAATCAAATGTGTGTGTGTGTATTTTAAAAGAGAGACATTGCTCGGGGCCTGGGTGAGCATTAGTCTGGTTGTGGTGATTGAATGTTTTTGCATCCCTTGTGCGGGGGTTTCTTCCCCCCTTCCCCACTTACTAAACTATCCTTATCTTGATCCATGAGTTTTCTTGCTTTTTGCTCTCTCAATGCTCTTCCGCATTCGAAAGGGAAGTGGAGGGGGGTGGTGCACGAGTGACTCAGTGGGGACTTAGCTTAGCCAGCCAGAGTTAACCCACAACACCAAGGTAAGAGTAATTGCAAAACAAGAAGAGACAACCATCAAGGTGATTTTTTTCTTCTCTATCTTTTAAAAAAGGATAGAAGTCAATGCAAGATAACCGTACATGAGTCCCAGAACTCTTGCTCTGCAACTACCCATGCAATTGGATCTAACCCTTTAATTTAACGATTGAAGGAGTTGTCCGCAAATACAGGGCAGAATTACAGATTACATTTTAAAATTTTGGATGTGATGGAAATTGGATTTCTGGCAATTTCATTATGCTTAATTCCATTGACAGATAATATTAAAGCCATGGTTTCAATGACCAAATCTATATCACTAAAAAAGGAACATGCTTCAGCTTCAGCTTTGGGATACTGGTTATTCATACTACCTAAATTTTTACTGTGTTGGATTTACTGGCATTTACTTTCCAAGAAGATTCCCAAGCATCAGTTTGGGAATACCACATGACAAAGATCATTCACAATGGGCAGCATGGATAAGTTTATAGTGGTTTATTTCTCTCTGTTCTGTGTAAACCTCCAACACTATTTCCACACTCAAACATAAAAATATAAACAAATTTATATTAATGTGTAAGAGCCACCTGAAACTGAGGTGAAATCATGTGAACGAGTATTGTGTGAATGAGATGCAGCCAGGTTATGCCACTTGACTTCTAGGCTAGTGGTAACCTGATCCCATGCTATTTATCAGTACAAATGGAGCTGATGTTTGCACTGGCTATTTTCCTAAAGCATGCAATGTCATGAGTATTCCAATATATAAATAGCAATATGACATTTTATCAGGTTAAGAGACATGTTTGTAGAAAGAACTGGAAAATTCTGATCACAGCACAACTTCTAGTTTCCAAAATGTGCTTTCCATAAGAACGAATACAATTTTTTTTATTGTACTGAGCAACACAGTTGAGACTAGTATTTTAATTTATTCATGAGGTAACCTTATAATACCCAGGCATTTACTGCTTGCTTCTGTTCTTCATTTCAATAGCTTCTTTCACCTTTGTATAGACCTGTCTGAAAAGTAAATTTGGTTTAATTGTTGCTACTGATTAGAGCCATAATGCTACCAGTGGCTATTTTCAGGTAATCAAGTTGGTTTCATTAGTACTGCCAGGAGGGATAGAGCACTGGGTAAGAGCCAGTCCTCTTCAGTATCTGAGTTGGTATGATTGTCCTCACAAAATCCTTCCATTTATTCTGATTTAGAACTAGAATGTGATCCAAAAGGCAGTGGTAGGTGATCTGGGCTCAATTGTGTGCTGATTGTATAGATGAGGTGACCAGCTACTTCTTTATTCAGCAGTGCTTCTGTAATATATATGTGCAAGTCAGAGGGAATCTAGTCATTTCTAGTCATAGCAAAATATTAGGTACAACAGAACAAACACAAATAAATTTGCTTGCAATTAAGCCACACCAAAGCTTGGAAATATCAGGCTTTCTTTGACCATTTCAGAAAGCATAAATTATTTTACATTCATTTGTTCTCTTATAATATAAAAAACATCAAGACCTGGTAGAGTATTTATGGCGGTTTTCCAAATTTTCTTTCTTTATGCGTGTATTTCTTTCATAGTGATAATTCCCTTTTTTTGTTGCATAAGCACAGTTTAAGCCAGCAGCTGGTCCAGTTCTTAAAGCAAGACAACTCCAGAAAGTACAAAGGGGAAGAGCACAAATATTTTCCTCTTTGCAAAAACTGCACGCAAGTCCCTCTTTGTGCTGTATCTCATAGGCAACATCTTCATGGAAAGGGAGCTTTACTTTGGCTACTTACAAAGTTTTTGTTATCAGAAACAAGTTCCTTCTTCTTCTTTGGATTCTAGCTTTGCTGTATCACTTATTAAACTACCTGTCAACTTGTATAAGATAGATCCATTACAGTGATTCTAGATCACACTTCTGAGTATCACTGCCCCTTTTTCTCAGGTTCCCAATTGGTCTCTGATGCGTCTGGTTCTGATTTTAGCAATGCAGGTGGTTAAAAATTTCACTGTTCATTCACAGTAACTGTACTGTTACTGTACTGATTTGTAAAAGAGAATAGTATTCTTGTACCTAACTTAAATGTCAGTTTTCAGGAACAGAACAAAAGTGGTTTCTCACAAGAAAATCAAGAGCTGAGTACTTTGAATACTAATATATTATTATGATGATTATTGCTATTATTTCAAGTGGTTGTTTACCTAACGGTTTGCATTCCAACTGATACCCTGTTGACAATTCTTTTTGTAGAATGTGGGTAGTTTTTTGTAATAGTAAGTGCTTCTATTTATGTATGGAGGTATTTAGCACAACCAGCAAGAAATGGCTAGTAATGGGAAGAATTGGCCTATCAGACCTAGATCAGACTTGACTCCACTCAATTTTGATAGATGTGAACTCTATTCTAAAGCCCAGTGACTGTGCTCAAAAATGAATAGAAAGCAGGAAACAGTGATTTCTCAAATTCCCTGAAACCCAAGTGGTTTGGGAATGCCTGAAATATGGGTGACCCTTGCCCAAATCTTTATTGTACTGAATTTGAGCAGGAGGTAGGTCTCTGTAGCCCTCCAGCCTCCTACACAACTGCAGCATTTCTCATTCTCTTGTGCTGAACCTGGTCCACCATGTACAATAATTTAAATATTGATGTGGAGTATGGACTTTTATAATTTCACATCGTTGCATAATCACTACTGAATTGCAGTATTTGCCTGCCCTGGTGAATATTTAGGTTATGTAATATGGAGTAACATCACCTGGAAACACTTAGAACAAACTGTTCCAGAAACACCTATGAAGTGATGGTTAGGGCACACTTAATATAAAAGACTGCATTTCAAAGTCCTCCTTTAAATTAGATAGAAGTCAGACACACGTGAAAGTGACTCTAGGATGGACATGAAAACAAGTGACACACAACTTCAGTGGAATGCAGTAACCAGTGGGTTACTTGAATAACCAGAGAGGGTTTAAATGACATATCCTTAGAAAAAAGAATAGGTGAAGGGATTGTCAAAAGCGGAAATCTGGAAGTACCTGATTTACCTAAATGATTTAGTGTCTTTGGGACTCTGGTTGTAAAGTCGATGCAGAACAGCATAATTGCGAGGACATAGGATATTTTATTGGTGGAAAGTCAAATTTACTACAATAAAACACAAAAAATTATTTTATACATATTACATATATATATGGCTTGGAAGTATTAAAAAGTGATGAGGTGATTAGGAAAATTATCCAGGAACAGTCAAGTTCAAATCCTCAATCTAAACCTGAAAGAAGCAGTACTTAAACTTCTGCCTCCTATATCCAGGGTGAATAGTACAACCATATTTACCAGCCATGCTGGTTTTGCTTATGTTCTTTTATTTTCCCTATGACTGTCTAATGCATGTTAGTTCTAACACATTGTATGCATATGTTTATGCTTTTCTTCATCCAGTGCTGTGTCTGCAAAATCATTACTCTCTCTCTAATATTGATGTAATATTTAAAACACCTAATATAATTAGTAACTTATCTTCTTCTTGGAGTCAAAACTAGAGTAGAATTTAATATTGCAATTATATTTTAAATTGGTGAAACCTGAGGAAAGCAGGTTTATGAACTGTGCTACTTGCATTCTTTGATTCTACTACAAGATGTCAGCTTACGCTTCAATTCACAAACAAGCACAATGGAAATTGTAACATAGCCCTTTCTGCTTTCTTCCAGTGTGGGCTGAATACCAATAAAATCACACCAGGTGAACTAGTTGTCTTGAAAACCCTCAGCAGAAGTGTTAGTTTTGTGGTATTAGAGATAAGTCTCAGTATTCATTTGCTTGCACTCTTCTATCAATTGACTTTCTTCACTCCAAAACCAAAGAAAATAAAATAATAAGACAATAAGAAAGACAAAAGAAAATAAATCTATTGTCTTACATTTTTTAGAAGTTTGAAAAAATATAAAACACCATTGTCTTTCTTTTCCACAGTAAAACGTATTGAGGAGATTCAGAAATCATTTTGCACATTTTGCTTTTGAGAAAGTTATCTTTTTGATTAAAGATACTCTTCTGGTTTTCTCCTGGCTCTTCAGTGGCAATTCTGTAACTCAGGGGAGGTAATTGAACTGGAGGAGGGCATACTGAAAATATGCATTTGCTGCCTAACCAAGATTTGTGAATGCAGGAGATTGACTCATCATTAGACAGTTAGGAGATTCAGTTAGGAGACTTATTAGGTTAGGAGATTCAGCTTTGAAATATGTAAAAATACATCATAAGGGAGAGGGAGAAGAATAGCGGAAAACATTTTTGGTACGTGCATTTGGTGAAAAGGTTCAGTGGTTATTTTCATTTTTACTGTAAGGGGGAAACCACAAGAGGGCAGATGACTCAGGTCGATTCAACCTACTGCTCAAAAGAGGGCAGCCCAGGGTCTTGACAAGTTGTATTTTGGAAATCACTAGGGAGAGAGATTCCTCCACCTCTTTGTGCAGCCTTTTCCAGTGCTTGACCGCTTTCATATGAATATATCCAAGGAGAATTTTTCTTCCTTGTGATTGTGGCTACTAGCCCTTGATCTTTCATTGTACCCATCCAAGAGAAAAATTGGGTTCTGTCTTCACTATAACTCCCTTTTAAGTAATGAAAGACTGAAATTATATTCCTCCCTGTCCTTGTTTTCTCCATGCTGTTTCAACAGCATTTCCTGATATGTCATGTTCTTCAGCCGTTCCAATCATCTTGGTGTTTGTTGATATATCTCTTTTACCAGGGGTCCAAAACCAGACAGAGTACTCCAGATACACACACTGAACTCAAAATCACTGGATGGAGAAGAATAACCATTTGCTTCAACCTGCTAACTACACCTTCAATCTGCTAACTACATCCTTGCTAATACAGCCCAGTAGGGATGTGGTCTTCATTGTTGTAAACATATCTTGATCTCAGGTCTGTTCCTAAAGACTTACTACCCAGACAGTCTGTTCCCAGCCTGGACTGATGATGGACTTTCTGTATGCCAAGTAGAAGACTACTTTGTGTTTATTGAACATTATGAGATTCTTATTAGTTCATTTTTTTCAGCTTGTTTATTCTTTCATCAGCAAGAACAGCCCAGCTCTCCAGCATATCAACCAATATCCAGCATATCCCCAATTTGAAATAAGACAAGAACCTGATAGGATGAAATGTCATCAAGGTCACTGTCAAAGTTGTTAAAGTATCATCCCTTTAAATCAGTTCCAGAGGAACATGCCTTATAATTGATCGCTAGGTACGCTTTGACTCATTGACCACCACCCTTTGCTTTGATTGTCCAAATTTTTCACCCAGAGATCAGGGAAGATATTTCAAAGAATCTCAGATGGAAATAAGTACATGTGCTTAGCAAATGGAATCAACTATTGTGAATCTGAATCACCCTCTTGGCTTCATTAGTCTCTATGGGTTGTGATGGAAACATAAGTTATGTTTGCAGCATGAATGAAAACATTATCTTTTGAACTAAATTTTACCCTCCATTGTCTGTACCTAATTTTCACTTCCACAGCATCCATTAACAGGGTGTCCAAAGAGAAATGAATTGTAAAATATTAGGTTTTAAGCACGTTGTAGAACTTCACTGCTTGTGTTTTACAAAGGTGTGCATAAAATGGAAGATTTCCCCTTGTTCAGTATGACAAGAATCCAAATAGATATGAACTGCACAGAGAGATCTTCTCAGATCTCTTTGTGCCAGCAAATACTGCGAACTGATTGCATTTTTACTGTATGACCTCCACTCTACAGCTAGTTTTTGCTAGGAACATTAGGAAACTTTCATCAGTGAGGGTCACGTCACTGATAAATTTCATTATTTATTCACAGCTCTATGAAAAAGGAAAAAAAATGTTCTAAAGTTTGCCATTTTTTAATAACATGAATATTGTATCCCTTAGAGCATTTATGTTACTGTTCTGTTGTTTAGTGTTTTTTTTTCCCCTTTTCCTTGTCCTTCTTTATCTTGTCTGAAATTTTGGAATTAAAAAAATATATATAAGTACAGGTGAGACCTGAAGAATGTCCTTGAAAATGCAAGTGTGAGAAAGTTTTGTAGGGAAGAACAAAAGTACCACAGTCATTTTTGCATCTGCTATAATATACCAAAGTTTGCAAATTTTCTAAGTCACTCTAGGGTAATGGTTAATGTCACCAAATTCTGCATCTCATCTGTACAAATGTACAGTAAAAATAGATTTTTCATTGACTCAGTTCTGCCATAAATTTAATTTGGGTTATAACCATGATAACTAACTTGTACTACACCACTTAGAGTGTTTTTAATAATCAATCTACTTTCTCACAACAGGTAAGAATGACTGTTGTGATAACTTGTACAACAGATGACTATGGTGATAATTTGTACTACACTACTTAGATAATTTCTAATGATAAAATTCTTTTCCTTATAGCAACTAAGAATTTGCATCATGTTTTTATCAAATCAAAACAGGGTTAAAAAAAGTATCACCACTGTACAGAAGTGACTGTTTACTTTGGGAAGTGTGGTTCTGTTAGAAAAGAATAGTGATTTTTAGCCTAAATAAATAAAAATCTTAGATTTCCCCTGAAAAAAATGCACAAGATTATATACAATTTAAAAAGAACAAATTAAAAAGAAAACAATAACATGAAAATTATTTGGAAACTTTATTTCAGAGACAAGATTTTAAACAGTTTTTGAAATCTTAGCAATTTATTGAGACAAAGTAAAATGTCACCGAAAAAATAACAACAATTTTTAAAAAAATTAATGTTCCTGGATGTCAGCTTTTAAGATTTTGTTTGTTGCTGAATAACAAGGAACTTTGAAAGCAAGCAAAACTAGCAATTCTTATGAATTAAGAGAGGGAGTGGAGGAAAGGAAAACAGTCTATTTCTGAATCATGTAAAATGTACAGTGTTTTTGCTGAGCTGGTTCTGATAGCAAAACATGAAATGCCAGTTCCGTCATAATTAGCAGCTAAACAGAAAACTTCTTTCCATTTTATTGTAAAGATGATATAGTGTGATGAATTGGTCTATACATCACAAGTCATCCCTCTGAATTTAATAGGCCGCCTTGTACAAATAATGTTCTCTGTGGCAGACTAAGCATCAGAATTTTGTTTTCAAGATCTGATTCTGTTTGGTTCATTCCCATAGATTATATTCCATCTATAGATAATATTCTATCTATAATTCCATCTTTTTAAATCTGCATTTAATTGCTTTAGGAGCACGAGAAGAGAGGAAATAAGATTTGCTCTTAGCATGAAACGAACATATTTCAAGAGTCTTATAACTGCATTCTATACAAACTGAAATGAGATTCTATGAAAATGACAGAATTAATTTTTGTCCTCTGCTAATCTCAAATATGTACAAATTGGGAACTGAACAATAAGTTGTTGCTCTTCTTCATAATTAAAAAAACCACAGCACTGATGATGAGCTGAAATCCTGGGCCACAGTGAAGAACATTTAAATCCAAAATTAGATGTTTCTTCAAAAATGGAACATCAAATAAACACTCAAACTATACATAGGCAGCAGGCATGATACTTCTGTCATCAATGACTCATTAGGAAGGTGTGTGTGTGTATGTGTGCGTGTGTGTGTTTCTATTATTGAGTTGTG
This sequence comes from Struthidea cinerea, assembly GCA_013397865.1. NCBI lineage: Eukaryota > Metazoa > Chordata > Aves > Passeriformes > Corcoracidae > Struthidea > Struthidea cinerea. The sequence continues at coordinate 25,548 of VZTI01002791.1, forward strand.
AATTATTGACTGCAATTGCTAGCAGCCTCTGTTTCCAAATATACACTTTAGGTATTAAATCTCTTGGAAAACAATTTTCCATGAGCGCACACTTTCTAGAACCCTACTAAGTTTAACTTCTGGGATTTAATTGTCAGGGGCTTGAAAACTGTATTGGGTTTGCATGGCGAGGCTTTGGGATTGGTGGGCCTACAGCGGTGGCTTCTGTGAGAAGCTGCTTCCTCCATGTCTGGCAGAGCCAATTCCTGGCAGCTCCAAAGACAGATGTGATGCTGGTCAAAGCTGGATCAATTAGAAATAGTGGAAACACCTCCATGACAACGTATTTAAGAAGGAAAAATAAAGATATTGCACAGATGCAATGGTGGTCAGAGAAAAGTGGCAGAGAAAGAATATGTGAGAGGAACAACTCTGGAGACGCTAAGGTCGGTGGAGAAGGAGGGGGGGAGGAGCTGCTCTAGGTGCTGGAGCTGAGATTTCTCTGCAGACCATGGTGCAGACCACGGTGAAGCAGCTGTGCCCCTGCAGCCCATGGCATGGGGATGCAGAGATCCATCCACAGCCCATGGAGGGGACCCATGCTGGAGCAGGTGGATGCCTGAGAGGAGGCTGTGATGCTGTGGGAGGCCCATGCTGGAACAGGGTCCTGGCAGGTACTTGCAGACCCGTGGGGAGAAGAGCTCATGCTGCTGGAGCAGGTTTCCTGGTAGAATTTGAGACCCCATAGGGGACACATGTTGGAGCAGGCTGTGCCTGAAGGACTGCACTGCGTGCAAAGGGATCCACATTGGAGCAGTTCATGGAGAGCTGTCACTTGTGGTATGGACTCGTGTTAGAGAAGTTAATGGAGAACTGTCTCTCATGGGACCCCAAAGTGGAGCAGGGCAACAACTCCTCCCCCTAAGCAGAGGGAGAAACAACACGTGATGAACTGACCATAACCCCCATTCCCTGTTTCCCTGTACTGTTGGAGGAGGACATAGAGCTGGGAAGGAGGGAGAGGGGGAAGGTTTTGTTAAGGTTTATTTTACTTCTCATTATCATGCTTTGATTTTGTTAGCAATAAGTTCAATTAAAATATGTCTAATTCTAATTCTAGTCTGTTTTACCTGTGACGGTATTTGGTGAGTGATCTCTCAAGGTCCTTAACTCATGAACCCTTTGTTCCCCTGTCCAGCTGTGTAGGGAAGTGATAGAAAGGCTTTGGTGAGTGCTGGCCTCCAGCCAGCATCAACCCACTACAAAAACACATATGACATTAGTAAAACACTAAGATTCACCCACTGAATTACATGTAGAAAACTCTTCAGGAGTAATGCAGTTTGAGACAGATAATTGCTGTTCATACTTAGTAGTGTAAGCTGTTGAAGGAAGCTCTTGTTTTCCAAGAAACTGCTGTCAGCTTCTCAGATGTCTTGCAAAATTTCATCAATCAAATTCATTAATCAAATCAAATCAATCACGTTTAAAATAGATGTGTACATTCACTCAGGTGACAGGCAAGCAGTTCCATTACAGTAAGATTCATTACTAATTCCAGTTAATTTTAGGGGTTTTCTTCAAGTTTAATTAAGCTTGTGTTTCCACATTCCACTTTACTGTGAGCTGCATAGCTCACAGTATTTTTTTAAATAATCTACATTTCATCAGTCTCATTTCATATATAGTTAATAAGTAGAAAATCCTCTTCGGAAATTAAAGAGCCTTTTAACATTATCTTTATAATTAACTCAGTATTAAATTAATAATAGAGACATAGTAAAACTTTAAATTGAAGCTTTGAAATACAGAATTACAAATAGCTAATCTAAAGAAAATTACAGATGAAAGAAATATGAGAAACGGGCCCACTTCAGGGGAAGGTATCATGAAACTAAATCAGTGAATTTTGTCCGTGCACGTTTACAAATAATCTCCGAGCTACTGATACTTCTGAATTCAGGCTATAAATACATTGTGCTACCCTTGCAAGCTGTATTGCCTAAGAAATTATGAATATTGTATTTCACATGTAACCCGACTCTACTCTAATGGAGCAGATGAAATTAGAGTGTCCCATTAGAGGCATCTTCTAATACTTTTTATTGTGGCAGAATAAAGGTTTAATCTCCAGGTAGTCTCAGCTGTGTGATTTATAACATGGTTGAGTGTGTGTCAAAGAGCTCACTAAAGCAGCAAGACTGGCAAATTCTTAGAGCCCTTTCTGACTCTCATACATGGATATGGATATTGCTCCAGTTGAAGTCAGCACCTCAGTCTGGAGGAAAAGGAAATTATATATTCCCTGGGTTTGTTGCTGCACAGATTTGGAGCATGACAGCTGTTGTGCATATCCAAACAGATGATCTGTAAGCCTCATTCCTCAAAATAGGCATTCTCACCAATCCTGTCCTTACCTCTACTTTTCCCATAGTGGAACTCTTCATATTATATGGGATTAATGACCCAAAAGATCAGAATCAGCTAATTTTTCCAGAGGACTTTTCTAATACTGAATCATACAAATAATTATTTTTTTCATTCGTTTCCAAGTAGCATTTACAGTATTGGCATCAATCCTAAGAAAATATCAGTTTATTCTACAGGTAATTTTTACAACAAACCTTCTCTTAACCTTTGTTTGCCAACACTGCAATACTTGTACTACTGAGATGTCATCTATGTTTTAAATTATTATGTTCAACTTTTTATTTCTTTTCTTGTATGTCAATAAAGCTGGAACAATTTTCAGGTCTTGTCTAGGTAGAATCCTAATCCAAACTTTAAAAGGAACTCTACAAAATAAGAGGCAAACTTACAACATATCCAGAGAGAATTAATTCACTTCTTTCTAACAGAATAAACAAATGTCTGCATGAATAAAAATGTATTATATTTCTAAATGAAAAATCAAAATCCAAGCCCACAACTTAACAAAACCAATGCCTCAGAAAAATTAAATTGTGAATGTAAATTGCATGCATAGTAGCAACACTTTTCAAATCTACATCATCACCCATTTCCTCTTAATACATATCAGGTTTTTTTTTCTCTCTCTTGCCTAATGGCATGGGCTATATAAACTTTACAATTGAAAGGGAAGAATTTAAAAGCGAAGGGAAAGCGTAATTTGAATGTAAATGAGAGAATTTAAACACATTTCTGAGGGATGCTTCTGATACTTGAAAGACTTTTCAAAATGAGATTTAAGTTGATATGAACAGTGTGTGATTGGAATGTAAAGAATTCAGGATGTTCATTTGCCATTGATAGGATATCAGAAATAGGCCCTGAATAAATTGCCTGAAGACTTAGGGTTTAAATTATTATTAGCAATAGTAACTGTTATTATAATTGCTGTAGCTGTTATGAGAGACCATAAAATAATGATTCAGTATGAAAATTAAAACATTAGGTTATTTTAGAATGAACTTTACAGAAACTACTAATAATCAAACATCATTCCAATTGACTTTCTGCACCTGGGTCCCTTGATAATTCTTTTTTGAATCATGGTTTCTTCCATAGAAACTTCTAACTCTTTGACTAATATTTTACAATGCAAAAATGCCTAGAAGCCTCTCAAGGTACCGTTCTTTTATGTATAGTTCCACTTGTAGAGGACTTATTACCTCAGACAAGAGACCATTGTTGAGGTAAGAACAGGGTCAGATAGAGGATAATGTCCTGTACACGCTCATCTAGTTTAGCCTCACTTAGGTTAAGACCTAATGTGCCCGTGATGAGAAAGAAGTTGTCATAAACTCCCTCCATTGTCAGTGGGAAAGGCAGGCATCTTCTTCTCATTTTGGGTTGCTGAACCCTCAGTTACCAGGTGACTACACAGAGAGCATGGGGAGAATATTTTCCTGGTGGGATTCTTAATATCAACGTGTTCAAGTTCTCCTTATTTCACATTGTGTGCATACACAAATAAACATAATCTTTGGATTACTTATGATAATTATTCCAGTGCAAGTGAAATTTGAAGGAGAAACTGGACATTCTGTTCATCTGACTGCCAAGTGAAAGGCACCTTGCATACCCCAAGCTATTCATAGGACATAAATTGAAACTCAGATGCTCCTTGCAAAGAAAAAATTTAAAAGCTGCTATAGTAAAACTGGAAAAGTAAATAGGAGCAGAAGAAATACAAGGTACTATGAAGGTTCAGTGGGTTAAAATGTCAAGCATAAGAGAAAATATTTTATATTCATACTTGTTCTCCAAACTGAAAAAATCCCACCAGACAGATATAAAATGTCTTGTCTGAAAAAAAGTGTGTGTGACATAGTTTTATAAATATACCTACAAATGTCACTGCAGTCATTATTTTGCCATTAATTTGGTACTGTCAGGCCATTATTAGAGAGTTACTGTATTGTAATTCACCTTTTTTTTTTTTATTCTACTTTCACAATTATTTTTGTTAAATTCCACTGTAGACTGTGTTTTACTCCTTCATAAGAAAACAGTATTTCAAGAAACCACAAAGTGGACCAGAGAATAACATAATTCTGGGAAATGTGCTGCATACAGGTTCAAATTCTGAAGTTGATAAATGCTTTATGTGACAGAATTATTGAGAGAATTAGATATATGTAATATAATGTCTTGATATTAGTGGAGTACAAAACAATATTTCTTTGAGAAAGAGATCTGGAAAGCTCCTATAAAAGCTAGTGATTCATTTTGGCAGGAAAAAAATTACTTCGATTGAACAGTGTATAGTTTCTGGTTTGAAAATCCAACTAATTTCTTGTGAAGCCGTACAGCTGATATTCATATTGAGAGCGACTGATAACCCTGAAAAGAAAGGAAGTAGGGGGGCTGTAACATACTCAGTGCAATGTTATCAATAACGTTTCTTCATGGAAAAGCTCCTCAAAACAAGCTCATGCCTTAACTTTTATGAAAACAATAATTTTTACCCTATCTTCCTTGTTTTCTTTTTTTTTTTTTTTTAACCAGAAAAGTTGCATGCATTCTACTTTCTGTTTACCTCAGTGGACAATATCAAATACTAGAAAATTAGATGCAAGATAAAAAAAGCCCATGATATTTTTGGACATCAAATTAACAATGAAAGAGATTCCTTCCAGATACTTAGCAAAGTTTTGTTTATTCTTCAGGTAATTTACAGTTTCAAGAACAAAGACCTCCTTTTGAAAATTGGAAAAGAAATATATTGTTTCTGTATAAACTCTAGTACTGGAATCAGTGCTGTAAGATTGGTAAGGGTCCTCATTATTCAGTTAAAGCCTGTTCATTCTAGCTTGCATCTTAAGTGCTTTACTAAACTGACTGTACAGAGAGAGCAGAACAGATGTAGTCAAAGATACAGAGTTAGTATTTCTCCTTTTCTCATAGAACACTCAAATGAAGACCATTTTCTTTCAAGAAGTTTCTAATCCTGATAAAGGGAATTACAGAAAAAAAAGGTTTAATTTAAGCAGGAAAAAATATTGCACATTTTCCTTGTAAATGCTAGTATCTTTAAAAAATTCCTAAGAGTAGACAAGTAGTATAGCTTAGTTCTTATGCTATTTTGTATTTGATTAACTATAATAAATGTTTATGTTAAAAAAATTATTACAGACAAACAATTGCATGACAATATATACTTGTGTAGTGGGTTAACCCTGGCTGGATGCCAGAAGCTCACCAAAGCCTCTCTGTCACTCCCCCTTCTCAACTGGGCAGAGAGAGAAAATTAAGACAAACGGCTTGTGGGTCAAGATAAGGACAGGGAGAGATCCCTCACCAATTACCATCACAGCCAGAACAGACTTGACTTGGGGAAAAATTAATTTAATTCACTGCCAATCAAGTCAGAGTAGGATAATAAGAAATAAAGCCAAATCTTACAACACCTTCCCCCCACCCTTCTGCTCTTCCCAGATTCAACTTCACTGCCAGCTTTCTCCATCTTCTTCCCCCAAGTGATGCAGAAGGATGGGGAACGGAGGCTACTGTCAGTTCATCACCCGTTGTCTCTGCTGCTCCTTCTTACTCAGGGGGAGTGTTCCTCACACTCTTCCCCTGCTCCAGTGTGGTCTTTGTCCCACAGGAGACAATGCTCCATGAACTTGTTCAACATGAGTTCATCCCACAGGCTGCAGTTCCACAAACTGCTCCAGCCTGGATGCCTTACTTGTGTTCTTTCTGCAGGGTGCCATCCTTGAAGAAGAGAGTGCTCCATGCATGGCCTTCCCATGGGGTCACAACCTCCTTTGGGTGCAACGACCTGCTCTGCCATGGGGTCCTCCAGGGACTGCAGGTGGATCCCTGCTCCACCATGGACCTCCATGGGCTGCAGGGGCACAGCCTGACTCACCATGGTCCGCCCCACAGGCTGCATAAATATAAAGGAGAAATCTCTGTTCCTGCAAATAAACAGCTCTTTGTCCTTTTTATAATGTGCTGAGTTTCAGTAAGGAAAGCTGAGCTTTAGAAAGTGTATTTTGAGTGGAATATTATTGAGTGAAATAGCTGAACATTTAAGGACTTTTCTTGAGTATCCCAAAAATTCTATTAACTAGGGTCTAATGAATAAAGGAAATAGTTTACCCATTTTTTGTCTTCAGAGAGCTCATTCTGTTTATCCAAATATAATCTAAGTTTGAATATAAACTGATATGGTAACAATGATCATATTAGACACAATTTTGAAATTTATAATTTTGATAGTAAAATGTTTTATTGTGGAACTTCAGCTTTCAGAACGTTACATCGTAATTTAAGTTAATGCTTTTAAACTGTACAGCAGACACTATATGATGTAAGAGAGGTGAGCTCCATATAAAGTCGAGACAAAAGTTAGATTCATAGTATTAAGGGTTCAGTATGACATTTATCTAATAAATCTTCAGACGTCTGCCAGAGAGACATCTGTGCTTGCTGTCATAGGATCTACCTCCATATGTCCAGTGGAAAGGACCCAACACTTTTATGGTCTTACACTCACAACCTGTTTGAAATTACTTCTTTAGGGACATGAATCATACATGCTCTCTTCAGAAATTTAAAAAAAATTGTGAGGTATCTGAGGCATATTTCTATGTCTTGCAGTATTTTGGAGAGTTGAGGAGCCTTTTTGGAAAACATATGAATTCTTCTTATGTAAGTATCAATGACAAAGTTGTCTGTGACTGAGAGAGATGGAACTGGATGACTTACGCTGTTTCGTGGGTAATGTCTACACAAGTAAGTAAAATGGTTCAGAATGTGAGCTTGTAACAGCCTGTGATTGTGGACACTGTTTAAATTTTAGTACAGTTTTAGTCCCTGGCGTGGTTTGTGCCAAATAGTCTCCCAGACAATTGCTGCATTGTCAAGGTAAATACATGTGTCAGGGACCACTCTCAGTTTGGATCTGGCCATCCTCTTTTGAGGGAAAAAAGTGCTTGATGATACACCATTTAATCTGACCTTACGGGACAGAGGATGTTCATGGCATGGTTAAATTTCTACTGTAGGCATTCCCTTTCAGTCCAAACATAATTACAAGATTTAGGGCAATGTAAAGACAAAATGGTTCCATTTCTTCTAATCCATTTTGGTACAGAACTTCCTAGGAACTTCTAGAAATCTAAGGTCTTGTGTAATGTCACATAAATTTTACAGGAACATCTCTAACAATATCATGGTATTCCTGTCTTCTCTCTGAAGAGGAAATAGGTACTTCTTCTGCAGGTGAAACTCCTATAGACTCCACTGAGAGTTCTTCCAATGGATGTGAAGAAGAACTAGTTCACTAGTGATTTTCTGAGACAAAATTAAAATTTATATTATCAAAACCCTGTAGCTATAAGCAACTTCTGACTCTAAAGCTGTATTTGAAACACTGTAAGGAACTCAGACATGTAAACAACTCAGGGGAACACATTTAAAAGGGAATGGTGATTTTTCAGGTACAATCCACAATGCAACTGTAGGTTTGGGGTTTTTTTTCCAAATAACAGAACACATCAAACAGCAAAGGAGAAAGGTAGAAGAGGAAAAAGGATTCCAAGAATTCTGGAAATTATAAATTTTTTTTTTCCCCTAGAAGGAAAGAAGGAAAATATTGTGAGAAACTGGAATTTTCTGTAGCTGAGGGTGGAAAAACCAAAACTAACAATTTTTTTATCATGCATGCACAAACTGATAAAATGTAGTGATACTTTAAGAGGGAATGAAAAATTAATATACAGGAGTTATTAAAATTGTTAAGAAAAGTGTTACAGTGTTTTACAAAATTAAAATTTATGCACATTACTATGTAATCTATGAAATATACTACAAAGAAAAAAAGAAAATATCCCAGCAGAAAATATGGCCCCTCCTGGTGTTGGCTAACTGCCTGAAACCATGATTTGCATCCAAGGAAATTTAAACTGCATAAGTTAGCTCTGCAATCAACTGTGTCGTTCCCTACATTGCTTTTATTATTACTTAAAGTATATCAGAATCTCACTGAGTAGTGTTTCAGTTGAGAATTGGCAATCTATTACCTCAACATAAAATCAGCCAATACGTAGAAATCCAGGTGATGTTGCAGTAAGTGGTGTTGCAGTAAGGAAGTTGTGTTCAGAAAGGCAAATTTACTAAGCAGTGAAGAGGAGAAGGAGCACAGAAATGTCTAAATCATCACATGCAATTCACGGATTTCAGCATGATCCAGCATGAACTTAATCCCCTTCTTTCTTTTGTATGCATATTTCCTTGTGGAAAGATTCTAACACATCTCTTCTGACATATTGTATAATTTCCAAAATAAATTTATGATCCATGTGAAGGTATACATTCTTTTACCTCAGTAGTACTCTACAGCTTAAACATTCCTCTCTGTCTTTTGTGCCATACCCCACACTGACACATTTACATTATTTTCTTGAGATTATGAAAATAGTAATGAATATGCTTGATGTGGGTTGACCTTGGCCAGCTGCCTGACATCAACCCAGCTTCTCTCTGACTCCCCCTCTTCAACAGGACAGAGGAAGAAAATAAGATGAAAAATCTCGTGGGTTGAGATAAAGGCAGGGAATTAATTTGCAAATTACTGTCAGAGGCATAACAGACACAGAAAAAATAAAAAACACCTTACACCCATCCATACTCCTTTTAATCAGTTTCAACTGATAAAACTTCCATTTTCTCTACCACCTTCCCTTCTAGCCCCTGACAGTATTAGGGAGAAAGAATGGGGAATGGGAGGCAGCTTATAACAGCTCTCTGCTGCTCCTTCCTCCTCACATTTCTTCCCTGCTCCAGCAATGGCTTTCCACGGTCAGGTGGCCTGTCAGGTATGTGTTTATTTAACTGGAGCTCAAATTCAGAGTTGTTGCAGAGGCTTCTCTATACCCCAAATAAACACAGGGGATATAGCCTATTTTACTGACGTCTCTCCTACCACTCTTGGTAGGACCATGCATTAAAAGTTTTGCCCCCTTCAACTTTTATGTTTTTATGTTTTGATGTTTTGACACCCATATTTATTTCCAGATCCTCTATTAAGGATAACAGCACAGTAATTAAATGGTATACTTTTTGCAAGAAAAGGTGACTAAAAGATGGCTTTGAAGCCTTTGAGTTTTGCCTTTACTGGTAAAGATTTTGCTTATAAAAAAATCGATGCTTGCATATGTACCATTTGGTCCCCATCATCCCAAACCATATCAGCCTGATGTATTCCAGGGGGATGGATCTAAACTAGTGCCAGTGGAGCCAGGCTGAGAAGTTTGCAATCCATGCCCCAATGCATCTGGTTCTTGAAGAAGTTATGAGATCTGACAGAGTACCACGAAACTGGATAGATGAAAACTGCAGTGACCATGTGATGGTCTGCCTGAACAAATGAGTCTTCCCAGAACTGATTGTGCCAAGATATCTGAGCTGTTTTTCTCTGGTGCCAAATCAAGTTTGACAGGGTTTATTAGCTTAGTATCAAGGCCATGGTAATATAGCTATTTTGCTTCAGTTTCAATTCTTAGCTTGAGGATTGTGCCTGATCTAATAAATTCTATAGAATTGAACTGGTTCTTCATAATGCCAGCTTGGCTGCCTGTATGTTTTACATTGCTTTGTTATGCTCTGTTTTGAAGCTTGATAATCCACCATTTTAAAGAGGTGATTCATGACTGGATCTCTTTTACTATAGCTCACACAGGCAGAAACAAGAAACTGCTTTTAAGAAAACAAATGCTTACTGGTAGCAAAGGGCTCTACTTCACTTGATTTCTCCTTTTTTGCTTTTTCCCCTTCAATGAATCAGGCTGAGAGAAGCCAAAAGTCTTTATTGTTAGACATCCTAAAACATGAAGTAAGTAGATATTTACTTTCTATTTACAGTCAAAGGTGCACGTAACAGTGTTGGTTCTTACCTTTAGTATGCCCTCTTGTATATAGAGTTTAAATTCTCTAAATCAGTAATTCAGCCAATGCATCTTCTGACATGAGTTACTGCTTACTGCTGCTTGCTTGAGGCAGAAAATTACCACAAGTTAGTATGGAAAGCCAAGAATCAAATAATCATATTTCACAGTTAATAAATAATTTTTGTTACATTTCTATGTAAAAATGAATCTCCCTCCACAATCCTTATCTCATCAAACATGCTTATTATACTAAAAATATTCCCTAGAATTATTTGTGGAAATTATTCTTCAAGCAGTTTGTTCTAAAGTTTGGGGTTTTTTTAATACAAAAATTTTGAAAGGATGCACAGAAACAGGGTGTTTTCTAGTTCTATGACTGTCTCTAAGATCTAGAGAGTTGTGGTATTAATAGCAATGATTAGAGACACAGAAATTGTCTGCCTTTCATATCTTGCAGTATCAGCTTAAAATGGACTCCTTCAGCAAATTATCATGACAGTAAACTCAGCTGTGAGAAAAGATGAAGAACTGTTTTGGTTTAACTGGGCAGGCACACAGCTCGCTCCACCCCAGTAGGATGAGGAAGAGATTGAAAAAGCAGGTAAAACTCGTGGATTAAGATAGTTTAACAGGATACAAAAGGAACAGCTTTCAATGCTAGTCTGCTAATTCCTACTGCTCACAATTCACTGTCAAATTGTTGTGTTGGAGTAGGTAATAGTTGCATGGTGGATATTAAAAAAAGTTTTAGTTTAAGTCAGTTAAAAAGGCAATCAAACAAGCTAGAAGTCTGAAAAAACTCCAGCTCTGTTAGTCCCAGGGTTTGTTAGTCGACTGACTTTAAGAGGTATTATTTCTCTGGAGGAACTCAGAGGCACAGACAACTTAGAAGTAATTTACACAAGGAAATGCAATAAGGATCAATTTGTTTAGCTCTCAAGCTGTTAAAATGCTTTCCATGTTCTGTTCCATACTGGGGTACCTGAAAGCCTTTTTCTTTCATTCCATAAATATCACTGAGGGTCTTTCCTCTGAGTTTTTGCTTAATAGCACAGTAGAGTTGTATCAACAGCAGATACTTTTGCATACAAAGCCAGAGATAGTATTTTTCATTTGATAGGTGATGAATAACAGTAATTATAGTAATATTAGGCTGTTGAAGCTATATCCTGTACATTCTGATAGTGCCATATGCTTATAAGTTGGAACCAATAATCAGAGATACACTTCTCGTTTTATTAGTAAAAAAACAGTCTCAGCATTTATTATTCATTAAAACTGTGGTGGAATATCTAGTTAGTGAAGGAAATGATTTGTTGCAGCTTGCTGCAGGAAATTTAATTGATGGACACTCTGTTTCTGAAACATCTGCTGAACCATGAGCCTATTGAATGACTCCAAAGGTAAGGATGCTAAATACCCTAAGACTAGACCAGAGTTATTTCACTGCACTGCAATTAGGATGAATGTATCAGATTCACAGCATATTCTGTGTTGAAAAGGACCCACAATGATCATCCAGTCCAGCTCCTAAGTCAACAGGCAGTACAGGGATCGAACCCAGGACGCTGGTGTTATCAGCACCATGCTCTAACCAAGTGAGCTAATCTAGAACCTAATGGTTTTACCAGCTTTGTATTTCAATAGAAATAGCATCAATGGCCTGTCTTAGATCAACACTACTAAAATTATCTCTTTTGAAAATGCACAACTTCACTTACTTTCTAAAATTCAGATCAATCAATGGAAAAAGTAAAGTCAAATGAAAAAGTGCTAAGGAATCTATCTTTGGAAAGCAACACTACAGTATGCCTATGATTTTTTATCTGTGCCCTTAATGTGAACATCCGTGACCATTTTAACCTAGCTGGATGACAGTGAGAGAGATAAAGTGCAGTCATACTCATCACTGTGGAAAACCTGGAGACAAAAAAGCATTCTAATGTTTTCTAATGCTTCTTGCATTGTGCAAAGACAGCCAGATGTCATGTAACTTGCTTCTTTGTATGTATGGAATTTTTGAAATACATTAATATTTCTAATTTAAATACACGCATTGAGTTTTGATCATTTTCTCTTGGATAAGGCCAGTATATTCAATGAATTTGAATTATGTCAGTGGTGAATTTAACTGTGATCCAAGGAAGTCTTAATAATTCAAGCTGGGACATACACAGAAAGGATTTGGAGAGAAGAAGTAAATGTAAATAATTTAGAAAATATATACAAGTGGCAAAAAAGTTTATCACTCATATAGCTGTGGTTCATTGCAGGACATTTTTCAGTGAGTATCTGATGGTACTGGCTCTTAAGAGAGGCATAATGGGATTGGTTTTTTAGTGTTTAGTTTAAGTTGCCTGACGTCTAAAAGTCTATGTTCCTAAGTCACTGTCTAGTCCACCTCCAAACCTCCTTCTCTCTCTGACATGTGTTGGGGCAGCAAAAACCTTTTGTCCCAGTTCAGCATCCTTAGTCAGTCCAGTCTACCAGAAATCCTGGTTGCGAGGGGACCCCTTACTATTTCCTAAAGCTGCACAGAAAATATGTATTGCAAGTCAATTACCTCCCTTGCATTGTGAAATCTGGAGACAAGAGGTCACCTTCAAGTTGCTTCTAGTCAGATGGTAAGACAGCAAATTCTTCTTATAGTCAAGGTACAGTAAAATACTTTATAGGTAGCTACAGTAAAATCTGATACAAGAAAACTGAGAGTTTCTCAGATATAGTATCCAGCAGCAGTTTGGATCCTAAAAGGGGAAGTTCACCATCTTAAAGACATGTTTTCAGAATGCTTTCTTCACATTTGATACAGATTTTCATAGCTTCTTCTTGTATCCATAAATGGTGGAAAAATATGAAGAGAGGAACAATCTAGAACATAGTTTTTTGTGTTTCAGAGATTCTGAACTCTGTCAAAAATAGCTTATTCCAGTGTACATTATTTGAATTTAAGTGTATTTTATGCTACTGATTTAGAATGGAGATAAAAAACTTGTTGTTGCTATATCTTTCCCACTGATTTATGTCACTTTTTCATGGGTAAGTTTGAGAAGGTCTTTTCTGCATTACAGTGATCTCCTATAATTCATTTAGCAGTTAGAGAAATTACAATGACAGAGCAAATCAGTAAGATATAATGTTTAGATCTGACTCGTTGCCAGCTCTGAGCGCCCTGATCAAATGCTTTAAATTTAATATTTAATGAATAATGGCTAAAATAAGAAACTAAATGACCTGAAAAAAGAGCAAATGAAAACCACCCAGGAGAGCTTGCACGTTAGAAGGAAAAATGGAGTAGAGATAGCTTTAAAAGTTTTAGTTTCCACTTCCTGAGATGCTTGAAATGTTGATATGCGATCTCTTAATCGTGATCTCAAACACAGCACCTGCCCACTAGGGTGCAAACTTAAGAGCTGGCATTGCTAACCTAGGAGTTAGCCAGTTAGCCTGACTCTGTTGTCAAAAGGAGTGTGAAAAAACAACCTTTTGAATTAAAGTACCTGATTAAACCCCTGATTAAAAAAAAAGAAAAAAGAAAAAAAAATATCACTGAACCTTCTTTTATCATGCAAACATGGTGAAAGAGTTATTTCATCATATTCTCATTGAATTAAACGTCATTTTACTTAATTTCAGGATTTCTTTGTGTTATATCAATTTTACATGTTTTTTAACCTAACAACTTTGATTTTTAGTGTTTTGGAATTCTGTACCTTTCTACTTGTGTTTTTTCCTTCACTGAAATGCAATGCTCCCTTGTGTCAGTGTTATTTCCCTGCATGCTACATGACAATTCCAATCTTTCAAGGACTTTGACCACGGCACAGTTTCCACTGGAGTTGTATTTCAAGGGAGGAAATCCTTTACCATCCCAGAGATTTTTGCTTGTACTTCCTTCTGCATATCTTGAGCATACCTAATACTGCAAATTTATATTTCAGTTTTGATATGGCACTGATATATAACAATGTGACACTGTTGACCTGAATGGATTCTGCTTTCATTCTGGTTCATCATGAACTGATGTAGTTTAAGTGGTTTCACAGTGAGTCAGAATTAGATACAGCCCAGCAGGATAATTCACAGCACCACAAATAGTCACATTAATTCACCACCAATTTGATGGAGAAGTTAAGTTCCTTAGAAAGATAATCCGCAAAAATCTGTGTGTGATGACAGAAAGCCACTCAGAGCAGGTATAAAACATAGTGGTAACTGAGAACTCCAGAATTTCCCACCAGCTTTAATGAGTGACTCAGGACTTGAACCTTTAAGCTCTTGGATCATTTGAAAGCTAAGATGGGTAGGCACCTAGCTGAGCAAGGCTCGCTCTTTTTAAAACTGGAGAAGCAGCCTTAGGTCTCTTATTTTGAAAAAATAAGCACTTTTGAAATCAAAGTAGTCTTCCCAAAAGCAGGGAATTAAGGTTCATTTCCAATGACAGCCAGAAATTATTCAGATGCACCCTGCTACTTTCCGGAGGACTTTCCAAACTTCCAGACAGGATATGTCATCCCTGCAGGCAGGCCCACAGAGAGACATCTGGTTGGTGTTTGTAATGTGTCAGTCTCCTCCATAAAGAGGTTCAGGCTTCAAGTGTCCAGATAAGGATATAAAGACAGATGCATAGAGAATCTTTAGGACAAACAAGAGTTAGATCTGGTAAATCCTGACAGCTGCTTGAGTGCTGATATCAAAGTGGTAAGTGTCTCCTCCCAAGTAACAAGCAATAGGGTAGGAGGAAATGTTCCCAAGCTGTTCCAGGGGAGATTTAGATAGGATCTGAGGAAGAATTTCTTCACTGAATGGGTTGTCAAGCATTGAAATAGGCTTCCTAGGGCATTGGTTGAGTTATCATCCCTGCAGGTGACATGTAAAAAGGCATGTAAATGTGGCACTTACTGACATGGTTTAGTGGTGGACTTGACAGTGTTAGGTTAATGGTTAGACTCGATTTCAGTGGTCTTTTTCAACCTCAGTGATTCTATTGTATTCTTTTCAGATATAAGACATATTGTGGAAGCAATGTGAAATCTATTGACAATACAAACACTAACCTACTCAGAGAATTTGAAGGTTTCACAAATTAGCTGGCTCTGACACATCTCAGAGTTAAGATCCAGCAGCTCTGAATGCTGCTACTTAGAAATGTACTTTCATGGCTGCCCATCCACGCTACTGTAGGAGACTATCAGTTTCTGATGCAACAGAAAACAATGTGCTGTTCCTCAGTGGCACCATCCACAGCTCAGGATTCACTAAAACAGACAATGAACTTCTGCCAATTTGTCGCTCACTGTGCTCTGCTGCTCACACAAGTTCTATTTCTGACAAGAAAAAAGACAGAACTTCTTAGTCCAAGAAAATAAAAAGTTTTGTATACCACCACTTCTTAAGAAGCAGAGAAGGACTTTAGGATCTCAGATTTACAGAATGAAACGTGGTGTTTAGGTTACTTTCAGAAATGTCACAGGTCCTATTTAAAATGCCTGAAGTATTCAACTGCTTGATATAAAGAAAGTGACCTAGGTCCTCCTCAGTCCCACACAAATGGTGCAGCAAGTCATAATAGAGGAAAACTCGATTGATGCCACACATAGAACTTGTCTGGATCTCATGTTTGCACTGAAATGGTAACAAGATAAATCTGGAGACTATCTGTCTCCAAATTCTGATCTGTTACCTCCACTTTGATGCGAGAGTGCTCATTTTCCATTACAAATGTTTTGTTGTTCTGTTTACAAATGAAAACAGTTGGAAGTCAGGAAAAATGCTGTTTAGCTGAAAAGCCGCTCTGTCAGAGGTCTGACACAATAGTAAAGTAATCCTCTGTCCTTGACTTCTCGGCACAACAATAACCTTCCTTTGCTTCAGATGAGTTTTACATGGAGATCTGATACCTGTTGCCTGAAGTTAGAATTTAGATAACTATTACGTGGTGTGTGAAATTGTGGTCAAGATTATGACATAGAAAATTTCTAAATAATGCAGACAGAGCCTATATGAACAGCACAGTATGCTGCAACATAAATTTAGCCAACTCTGTAAAGCTAGGCACCTTCCTAAATATTTAATCCTCTTAATGTATTTTTGCAGCTAGATACTCTGTAGAAATAACGAAATATATAGTACTCCATATATATTTGAAAATGCACTGAATATAATTTAATAATAAAGTTTCAGACTGGTACACATGAATCTTTAGAATTCCCCTCTGTCACAATATCACAACATTAAAAAGCATGTTATTAAAATACATTGACTTGATGTTTCTCTTACTGGCTTGCATACATTTTTCGTTAAGGGAAACAGTAAACTGCTGAGGTTAAATTTGATTTACATTTTCAGTAGAGGCATGGAAAATTATAATACCAGGTGCTTCTTCTCAGTTGGATTTATTTCGTCAATGTGTTCAGCACATGAAGGAAATACTTAATGATATTAGCTGCAAAAGGACAGTACCCAGAAATGTCATAGCACAGCAGGACCGAGCCACCCTACCAGTCTCAGGAAGATGACTTTTAGTCAGCAGCCGCCAAGCAGAGGAAACTGCTTTGGCACTGGTGCAATAATATTTAGCCTTTCACTTGCCATATAAACATGCCTAGGAGTGTAGCTGGCCAAACCCCAAATACACTGCAGTGTTTGGGACCTTTTCATTGATAGTGTTTTTGATAAAACAGTGAAATGGATGCCCGCTCTGTTTTGCTTTCACAAAGGTCCTCATAGCAGAGCTAATATTACAGAGTCACCGATAATCTTTGCAAGAGCCAGATCTGAAAGCTACAGGCCCAGTGAATTAATCAAGTTTTTCAGGATCTAGTAGTACACAAATAAAGAGGCCACACTAGAACATTCATTCTTTCCCTGGTTGTTTACTCTGGTCCAGATGACAGAAAAATCATATGCCCCAGTGACTTGTGGGAAGGAGAGCTGAAAGCACAGGTGCAAAAAAAAAAAAAAAAAAGAAAAAATATCAGATTTTTTTGCTACCCATAAAGATTATTGAAACAACAGAAAAGTAAACCAAGCACAATTTTGTAAATTTTTAATGTATTTTCTAGATGATGTAGAGCATGCTACCTAAAAATTTAAATTAAGAAACAATAAAAAAAGACACCTCAAGTCACACAAGACCTACAATATATGCAAGAATATAAACACCAAATATTTTTCTGTTGGAATTAGATACAGTAGCCTCTGTTTATGTATTATTTTATTCTGAGAATTTGTTTGAATATTTCACCTAGAAAAACTTTAAATCTACTCAATAAACTCATGCAATTACAAGTGCTCAACCTTTATACCAAACTATTAGCTTATGTATTAGAAACAATTTTTTTTCTCCTTTTGTCTTCTGCTATGTAAAACTTGAAGCATGGCTCTTGACTGTTCAGGGCGAGGTTGGGTAAGCAGAAGACCATTATATTCTCAAGTAATTACAATTTGAGATATGGCAATATGTTATATAATACAGTTCAAGATTGAGTGAACTATAAAAAGAAAAGTGAACCTAGCCAAATTCCAGTAATTTCAAAAATCTAACTAATGATAGAAAATCCTTCCATACTGATCAGATGCATTACAAGTAAGCAAAACATTACTAAAATTTCAGGACCTTTTTATTTTCTTCTCTTTTTCTACTTCTTTGCCAGGTCATTGCAAAAGCCTATACTTCCGTTTGTTAAAAAAAAGGTTGGATAAAACTGGGTCAAACATACATGACATTGCTTTTACTATATGCATTCAGTATATAACATAGATTTCAGACCACAGAATTAAACTGAGTTTATCTTCATCTAATTTCTACATGCTACTGTGATTGATCAAACACTGCCTTGGGATGGATCATTTATTTTCTAAAAGCGACTGTAACTAAAAGAATGAGAATTTTTTTATAGTAACTTGTGTTCACTGTTTCAAATTTTGAGGTAACATCTGGTGTGAAAAATTATGTTAATAATCTGTTGCCATCTGAAAGTTAATGTTCTTAAGAACAGTAATATATGTTCTAGCCTACCCACATATATGGTAAATTCTGAATAAATGGTAAGATTCTTGAGATTCAGCAATTAATAAGGAACTTTCATGTTGCAGAGTTAAAGAATTTTCTCAGCTTTGAAGACACCTTGTAAGAAACTTCTGGAACAAAGATTAGATTACTATGTATACAGACTCCAACATGAATACATGTACCTGAATACAAGAAAACTTTTTTTTCTTAAAACAAATGAGGCATGTATAAGAACACAAACATTAGTACAGTCCAGAAAAAAATACATCTTGACAAACTATAGCTTACTAAATACAACTTCAAAACTGTCAGATAAAAATGAACGTGTTTTTCTTTGATTTGAAAACCTCAGTAATTTTCTAGTGTGATTCCATAAAACAAATCAACTTAATTATTAAAATTACTTATCAGAAAACTAACTGCCCAATAATATCTACTTTTCTGTATTTAAACCTTGTCTATTAAAGAAATATGAAATGGAAAATGTACCACATAATTTACTTTTAAGTCATCTTCAGAATATTTGAGGAGATGCATAAATACAGGAAACCTAACTACACAGTTGAAAATACTAAGCATAAATATCATATAACTATTTCCCAAACTTTCATAATTGTTACTATCAATATTTTAACTGGAGGAATGGCTTGTATCTAATATTTTCTCTGCAGTTTTATGATTTTTTCAGTATAAAGATGCTATGAAGCTCAGCAGAGCTTATTTAGATTAAATATTCCTGATTTATAAGGAAAAAAGGGTTGGCACAGTATTTTCACCCTTCAGAGATTAACAAATGTGAATTTCCTAATCTGGAAAATTCTTCTTCAGTGAGGAGATTGTCTGAGCTATAATAGGTTTGGATCAAATAATTATTCAATTATTTTAGTATTTAATTGTTTAAGTATTGAAATATTTTCCTCTTTTACAGGTCTGTTTATAACCTTATAATTTTGTGCTATATATTGTCAAATTCAATGGTTATTGAATGTCAAAGGCAAGTATCTTCATGGTACAGACTGGAAGCTTACAGCTTTATTAAAGATAATGGATTAGAATTTATTTATGCTACGTCAAGATCACAAGCTCTGATTCCTTTTTAGGTAATGGGACATGCAATTAAATGATACATATGCACCACTTTGCACAACATCATGATAAATGATTATGGTGAAAACAACTCAAGCAGGCAATGACAGCTCAACACTAGAGGAGAGACTCCAAGAATGCCACAGCAATTATACACATTTTTAGGCAGTTAAAATTAACATCTCAGATCCAGAACTGAATCATCTGTCCTCAAAATTTGTGAAAAAACCATCGCTTACTGCAGACTGTGTTTTTTTATTTATAACAACTTTGATAATGCTTCTAAGTAGGAAGTAGGGTGTCAATACATACTTCCATTAAATAAAAAAAATATGTGGCATTTCCTATTTTTTAATTTAGGGTGAATTTACTTCTCCTCATTACTTGGAATGCAGCAAACCCACAAAGCTGTGATGTGTTTGTGACAAATTTTGAGTTTTACTGGAAGGACTCTCTTTCCCTTGTAAAATTTTGGAGTATTGATACTAGGAACAATAGCAACTTTACTAATACAGTCTAACTCTTTTGAAAGTAAAAAGGTACATTTTACTAAAATTAGATTTGATGGAGGAAGGGAGGAGGGAACAACATTATTGCAGCATATAATATACTCAAGGGAGCTCAAACTGAAATAGGACTTGCTGAAATATACCTAGGCACTCACACTGCTATGAACTCTTTAACAAGTAGTACTTCAGCTGCTGGCAGAAAAAGCAGTAACGTGAGGCTTGATAACAATATTTTCTGAATTATTATTGCTGCCATTCACAGAGATAGATTTTCCACTGACTGCTATCATTTTGAGTCCCTATATTTCATCTTAATTTGAGTAGCTGCTTGATGGAAGTCGCATAGACTGAAAAATTGGCCTTTTCTTTCAGAGCGTTCGGGTGTATGAGGGATTGTTTCTGTTTACTGACATGTCTGGAGTCTAGACAGGAAGAATGTTTCGTAACAATGCTAACATTAAAAATTCATTATTCTTGGAGGGTTAATATAGCTCTTTATGGTAAAAGAACCATGTGTCTCTGTGTGTGTGTGTGCATATATATGTGTCCTGAAGGTGTGGCTTCATTTTACCTAAGTTTAACTGTTTAATCAAGGTTCCTAAGTTAGTAAGAGCAAAGGGTTGCATCTGGTCTAAACTAGATCTTTGAACTGAACAGGATTAATCAAGTAACCAGAACTAACAAACTCCATCTTTCGTATAGGCAGTAAGTAAAGAGTTTCAGAATACACAAAGTGTCTACTTTCTCTATTGACTATATAGATAGTCTGGATGGTTGGATGACTTCACTGAGTCAGAAACACCATTCCCTCTAAAAGTGCACCATTATTATCAAACAGGCCAATAGAGACAGTGCAGAACTATGGAATGAAGGTACCAAGTTTGGTCAGTCCAGATCCTTCCAATTTATTGTGGTGAAAAAGAAAATGAAAAATAGTGTCTGCAAAGTCCATAGTCCTGTCTGGAAAACAATCTCTTGTGAAACCATATTAATGACTAACACTGAGCAAGACTATTGATGAGTGGATAATCACTGTTGTGTGCTTGTGAGACAATCATTTTCTGCTTTTTAAATCATGACCTTGGAATGCCATGTATGACATGTATAGTCTACATTACTGTGTGACTCCTCAGCCTTTGTACTTTGTGTTACAGTTTTTATCTGTTGTCTCAGGCCTTAGCTGAGAATAACAGGCATGGAAGAGTTCCTTAATTTTAGTATTCTCTGAAGTCAAAATAATTAAATTGCTTAGAGAAAAGACCTGGCACAACCCAAAGTGTTTTCTTCTCACTGTGGATTTCTGTTACACAAGCCCCTAGAGTGAGTGAATATTCTGCTAATGGGAATGTAAAAGTAATGAATCACTGGAATCTATGCCTTTGTCACAAAACAAAGATGAATCAGCTGAACTACTATCCCGAAGATTAGAAGTCTAGAATGATGGTTATCATTAGCAAAGTTAAAGGTTTCATTGTCTGATTTGTGTACTGTAACTCTCAAACCTCACAAAACTGCCTACAGTTGAGTTCTCTGGGGTCCAGTTAATAATTCTGACTATCTCACTGTCTTGTTGACAGCTTCTTGCTTAAGGTCATATTCTGATGAAGCAGATAATTTTAAATACTCCTTTTACCTTTTGAGACTTAATTTAAAATACTTCTAAGGGAAAAAGAAAGATGCTCCAATGCTTATTTTTCTTGATGAATGCATTTGAGAAAATGTATATATAAAAACTAATGATATTTCCTCACTGAAAGGTTACTCAGATACCTGAAATCTGAAGGTAAATAGCTGTATGAATCTGGGCCAGGTGAACTTCACTGAACTTGACAGAAAAATGCATTCTGTGTCCTTGAAGATTTTATCATCCCTTTTATTTGATTACTGCCACATACTATGAATTTTGATTCAAGAAAACGCACAGTGCTTTCTTACCCTTTTGCACCATTTGTAAGATGAAATTATTCCTTATTTTAATGTGGGGAAAAATGGAAAGACACTGGAGAATTAAGAGCCCACCAATGAAAATATCTACCCTTGCTGTAAAATTTCAATAAAACTAAAGTCCGAGTTCTAAACTACATTTCCACTCTGATACACTACTACAGGTTTATGGTGGGCTGATCTTGGCTGGATGGCTGGCTGCCTTCTCACTGTCCCTCTTCAGCAAAGCAGGGGGAGAAAATAAGACAGAAAAGTTAGTGGACAGAGATAATGATAGGGAGATAGCTCACCATCACTGGAAAACAAACTTGACTTGGAGAAATTGAATTTAATTTATTGAAAGGGAAAAAAAAATAGAATAGTATTGAACTACTGAACAAAATGACCTTTCTGCCCACCTCTTCTTCCAACACTCCAGTTCCCTTCTTTATTCCCAAAACTTCTACCTTCCACATGCTGCCCCAGCACAGATCCTCTCAGTGGAGTGTAGTCCTTCAGGAACAGACCACTCCAGTGTTGGTGCCCCACAGGCTGAATTTCCTGCCAGCAAGCAGTTCCTGCATGTGTTCCTCTGCACAGCCCACTGCTCCTACCAGGAGCCTGCTCCAGCATGGACTCTTCAGGGCCTGCAAATTCATTCAGGGCATTTCCACCTGCTCCAGTGTGGAGTCCTCCAAGGCTGCTGTGCAGGTATCTTCTCCACAATGGTCATCCATGTGCTGCAGGGGGACAAGAGCTTCTCTATTATTTTCTCCAGTGGCTGCAGAGGAATTTCTGCTCCAGCACATGGAACACATCCTGCCCCTCCTTCTTCTCTTACCTTGGTGTCTACAGCCTTGTTCCTCTCACATTTTACTCACTTCTCCCTCTCGCAGCTGTGTGGTGGTTTTGTCCTTTCTTAAACATCTTTTCCCATCTGTGCCACTACCTTGGCCAAGAGGCTTAACTGCGCCCTGTGGTGGGTCTGTTGGAGTTGTCTGGCCATGGTTGTTTCCCACATGGGGCATCCCTATCTACTTCTCTCAGAGGGCACCCCTAAGGCCCCCTTACAACCAAAACTTTGCTAGAGATACTCAATAAAAGGTTTAAAGCAAATAAAAATCTGTATAACATCCTTGCACATGAATAGTAAGGAGATTTGGCTTAAAACTTGCAGTACTAGCATCTCAAAGGCATATCCTAAGAGGCAAATCTAGACCTCAATAACTAGCATTGTTCTGACTGACAGGCAGCCCTTGCCTTTTCCCTTTCAGTGTGTACAAGGACAGTCCATTCAGCTACAAGTTTGGGGTTATACAGCTTATCCTGCTGCCTGTGCTTCTGTACCATATTTCAGATCCGCAGCTGGAATCACTGTATCTTTAGATCATTATTGTTATCCCTCACAACTGATTTGAACATCAAATCTGCTCATAGGAATAGAATGAAATAGAGTCAATAACTTTGTGAAAAATGGGTAAGACCTAACATTTCAAAACAAGACAGTGGACAGCTCTCAAAGAACCAGAAAATCATGGTTAATAGGACTATACAAAGAGAGACTGCAGAAAACTTTCCTCACTACCAATTGGTTTAGAACCTGAATGTCACTGGATGGCATACGACTACATGAGAGTTATTTACCCATAGCACCATCTGACCTAGAATTAACATAGAGCAATCTGGTGTAAATAGTTGGCAATGAGCACAACATCAACTATACAACTTTAAGGACTATCACCTGTACAAAATTGAGTGCGACGTATCTTTAGTAGGACAGAGTTCCTTACGATCTAAGAATTAATTTTCATGTGATGTCAGCTATGCTATATATCTTTTCATTGTTAAATAAAAAATAATATCATTAAAACTCCTTACAGGGTTCATATATTGTGGATAGAGTTGTGTGCTATCACACCAAAGTACTTTTGTTTCAATGTACTTAATCCTGTGTATTTTAAGAGTCCAGATAAAAATGACTGAGGACATATACAAAAAGTTAGATAAGCACCACAATATTTAAGTTTTTAAAGGTTTTTTTTTTGTTTGTTTGTTTTTTTAATTGCTGCCATGGTCTATTGAATTATTCAAAAAAAGTAAAATTTGTTACTTCTAATGTAATTTAAAGCTCACAAAGAAAGCAGTGTTTTTGAATACTGAAGAAATGTGTTTTCAATTTTTGTCTACTTTCTTTTAAGGCATTGCTGCTGAAATATTTACAGAGAGTAGTTCTAAGGTTAAAAGAAAAGCAGTGAACTGATTTCAGATAAACCATCAAAACATTTAG
This sequence comes from Struthidea cinerea, assembly GCA_013397865.1. Lineage (NCBI taxonomy): Eukaryota > Metazoa > Chordata > Aves > Passeriformes > Corcoracidae > Struthidea > Struthidea cinerea. The sequence continues at coordinate 49,707 of VZTI01002791.1, forward strand.
GGCCCTGGAGACAAAGGGGATGAATATATTGATCTGAGAGACAGCAGGCCTAGACTTCATAGAGGTTGCCAAAATAAGTAAATTAATTAGAAAAGAGAGTTCATGAACCATAAATTTAATTCTCAAAAACTTACAAGAGCTTTGGAAAGATTGTTAATTTATAAATTTCTGAACCTTACAGTGGAGTTGCAATTTAAAGTATACAGAAAAGTTTCAGATATAAATTTAAAGAAATATTTGGCCTGTGACAAAACATCTTTTTTTTTTCTCTTAAGTTTTTGATGAAGATCTGAGTTGAACAACAATTAATGACATGGCTCCTGATGTTCAATAGAATAATGTGTTTGTATATGTAGGCAAGGACTAGTGAAAAGATGTAGGCCTTTATTATGAATTAACAGAAAAATGGTAGATAAAGAAAAACGGGGGTAGATGGAAACTTATTTATGTTTCCAAAAGATTCTTTTAAAATGTCCAAAAATTAATAATGAAATTAAGCAGCCATCATCAGTAAATAACTTGCACATTAACTTAACATAAATCCTAGGAGAGACAATGGAAAAGGTAGAAGTATATGTTATGCTGTCTTTCTGGGGCAGTATCAAGTCGAGATTGTCAGGAAAATGTAATATATTTTACTATACTTACCAGTGTAACTGAGCAGAGGAAAAATCAGATAAAAGAAGATGTTCAGTTTCATATTTCAGTAGAGTAGAGCAAAAAAGCCTATGGGCTCCATACAGCTTTTTCAGATCTGGCTTGTCTGTCACAAAGTATGACTGTGTTTCCTATTCGATTTATAATAGATTTTAACTCTGTCTGTAGATTTTGTTTCAGTTTTTTATTATGGCATAAGGGAAACCCTTGCGTAACTTAAGTTTCCATAAATGTTTCAATGTGTGATGACATTGAAGTAAGACTAAGATGTGGCAAAATATTTTAGTTACTCAGAAGCAGTAGACCCTGAAGAACCAGCAGCACTTCAGAAACACTAGGGAAATTGATGTCATTTGACTAATGAAAAGGGATGCAAGAAGAAAAATTGCATACTTGCTCAAAAAAAAGGTTCTACAGGAAAGCAACATTTACTAACACATTTGTTCAGAAAACAGGGAGTCAATATTATCTAGGGAAACGAATATGAACATCAAGATATCCAGATATAAATTACTTCTCCTTTTTCAAAAGATGAAAAATTGAACATTGAAAAATGTTTGAAAATTTGTACATAAACAAACTTGTTTACACACACTGTGTGTGGTCTGGCTTTGAAACTTATTGCCACAGTTTTTGAGGTCAAGAGATTTCCAAACTCAGTGTATATAAATTGTATATAATAAGTGTGAGATTTTTCCTACCACCTTAAGAATGCATTTTAACTAACTCCTGTGCTTCAGGACTTACAGAAAACCCTGATAATTGAGAAAAGACCTAAGACTGAGGTAGCATAGTCTGCTGTGTGTTCTGTGCATAACTTTTCTCAACTCAATGGGCAACTTTTAGAAAAGATACTCAGGCAAGCAAATGAAAGATCTGATATACCATAGGAATTATTACAAACTGAGAGATGCAATAGAGTTCAAAGCTCTCAACATCACTTCTTGCTGTCTAGCTGAGTGCAAATGCTTTCATGCATACAGACGCATGCAGTCAGCATTACCTTGCCTTTCCAGCTCCCACTCCTTACAATATAAATTGCTTCTCTTTTCATTTTCCAGATCTTTTTGTACTTCAATCTCTTATGAAAATATTTATCTCTTCTTATAGGATTTTTGGTACTATAATCAGGTCTTTCTCTGCTTGCAAGCTCATTATTACATACCAATATGTCAATATTCTTGTTGATTCCATGATTGTCTTAATTTCTTTGACCTCACATTTCCTTTCATTTAGACTTTCTATCAAGATTGAAATATGAATTCAGGAAAAAAAAAAAAGAAAATCCATGTGAAAGCAGCAAGATCTCTTTACTTGCAGTCTCAGACATTTAGAATGCAGACTGTGCATCAGGAAGAGAGAAAAAAATGACATTGAGATATTTGGAGAGTGAAGAGATACACATGCAAAGCAAAGTATAATCAGATAGGAGTATAGAGAGATATACAAAACTGGAATGAGACAGACAAGGAGACAGCGAAATGATAACCACCTATCCAGCCATAATTACTTCGAGGTTATGATATGTACACTGTAGTGTCAGCAGCTAGCATTGTCTACTGGGAAATATTTACATATGTTATTCACTGCATAAGAGAATAGTTTAAGGAGATCAGAAAATCAGATGACTCCTATTTATAATGTAACTGGAATAATCTCTTTGGGTTTTTCATAATGAATTTCTATTCATACATAATGTTAGATGCTGACCACTAGACTTCTAACAGCATACCTTTCTTATTTCTGTCAGTTTCTACAAAATATATAAAATGTATTTGTGTACAAGAATGGAACCAGAAGCTGAGAGAATGAAATCACTGATTTGGGCTTCTATCTTATGCTAGATGAGCATAACTGCCCAATAACAACATGGAACAGCATCTATGGGAAATCCACTTTATTTTTTCCCATATTTTGAATGAATTCTCAAATTAGTTAGTTACATATAAAGCATCAAACTACCTGCTAAAGGCAGCCATGAAGTTTTTGACATGTTTTCTACCACTAGAAAATGCAGATTTTTTTTTTAATTTATGTCAAAAAAAGCATCTGTATCTGCTGCAAATTCGCCTGATTGTTAAGAGTTCTAGGAACAAAGGAGCTTTGTCTTAAGCCAGTGTTCATTTCAAGGAGAAAGGGATCTGAGATTTGGGAGCTGTAAGGGCTTTCAGATTTCTTGTGCCTGAAACTCAGAATATCACACAGAGACTTGGGCAGTCAGGGCAATTAATCTTGTTTATTTAAGAAAAAAATTAAAATAGACTAGTTTAATTGTTGGCAATAAAAGGTTTGAATGCTTTCTAGTATTCAAGATATTTCAAAACAACAAATTTTAATTTTAGTGTCTAAAGATGCTTAGTTATATCTATAAATAAACAAAGAATTTCCCCTATATTAAAATGAAAAAATTCCATTTTTCATGCGGCCATCATTTCTCTCTTTTGGATCACAATTCTTCACTCAAATTAGCTATCTCCCAATAGCGAACAACTGCTGGTTCCACTAACAGTTTGTCTTCTCTTCCCTCAGTCCCTGCTTTTATAGAAGATACAGTAGAATTCTTATTGGGACAAGAGTAGAATGAAGATCTCTTAAAATTATAATTTCAAAATGTGTATAACTTACGAGTGAAAGTTAACTGGTTTTGATTGCACTTTTTCTTTGATCTGCTCTGTTATGATCAGTTATGTCAGTAATTCCTCAAGTTAAGGGCTCCAAAATACATCTAATTAGGTAGTGCACTGACAGCAGAAGTCTTAGTTACCCTATGCAAGACTAGTCACAGGAGAAGGTGCATTTCTCTTGTGAGGTTGTGATCACTCTTGGAATAAAAATTCTGTATTTCTTTCTGATGTGTGTTTGTGTGTTTGTTAACACTATCCTAAGTCATTGGTGCATCCTTAGGTACTTAGAGAACATTTTGAGAACATCTTTCCAAAACTGACGTAGGTTGGAATCCAATCAAATATCACACTTCAAAGAAGTTTCTAAATAGTGTTTACCTTCAGAAATAGCATCACACTGAATTTTAACTTTCACTAATAACACTGAACATGAACGAAGATATTCTTTAAGATTTATTCCCAATCTGTAGATTTTTCTTGCTTGAGTTTTTAAACTAAAATTTATTTATCAGTATTCTATGTTTGTTATTAAACTGAGGGCACTCATACTTTGGAGATTTACTTATAGTATTCAGAAAGCCTATGTAAATATCACATGTCTATTTACCACTCACATACTGGCATCATAGACATGAGATCATTTTTAGCTATGCAGAAAATTACAAGGATCTAAAAAATAAATACATCTTATTCAGCTCAGTATTGCAATTAGTTCTGAAGAATTTTCAAGTAGAACAATGTAAATGAATTCACAGCTTTGGTCCAGAGTAAAAAGCTGCACAATGTAGATACTAATGTAAGAGGTCTTAATAATCTAGAGAAATTCTGGAAAGTACCTACAAATACAAAGTGTTTGCCTACAAATATATAGTCACTCATGAGCTTTAAAATGAATAAGAAACTTTGCAGTAAGAATAGTGACCAAGGCGCAATGAGATTTTCCAGAGAATAATGATATTATGGGTCCATTTGTTCTTTAGAGATGCCTGATAACTCAGCCCTCATCAGAGTAGGCAATGATGTTCCCATACCTCCCAAAGGTTATGTATTTTCTTCCCCCTATTTCACAATGAAGGCAAGTAAGTGAAAAAAAAAGTCAATTTTGTCTGGAGTTTCTAATACTGTCCTTCAGAATAGTGCTGTAACACATCATGCAAAAGAAAACTAAAAGGACAGTGAACAACGCCAGATGCTAATAATGCTAACAACGATCTCCAAATTATTCTGACACATAATTGAATGTGAGTGTCTCACTACTGACTAATCCCAGCACTTATTTCAAACGTGAATACTTGATAGATATGCCAATATTTGGTCTTGTTCTTGTCCTTGACCTTCTCCAGTATGAAACTGTTGCCTGTGTTGCACTGTCAGCTGCAAGATGAACAAAGTTATGAATGAATTATGATGCCACTGGAGCAGCTTTTATGAATATTCTTTTGCAAAATTAAAGATTATCAATGCCTCACATCTCGATCATTATTATAAGACCATGCTACTGGTGCAAAATGCATATGCCTTCTCTAAGCCAAATTCAACTCTATGTCACTCTGAATCTAAAATAACTCTATTAAATTCAGTAGAATTTAATTTCTGCATATAAATGCATAGTGTAGCTGCAAGCAAAAAAAAAGAACTGTATTTGATATAGCCGTCCTATATAGATCTGTCCTGTATAGATCTATCTGACTGGACCTCCTGTTTATTACTTAATAGTTAACAGGTAGAAATACATTTTCAAGAAGTTTCAGTGTGTCAGACTTTTTAGGATATCCTCACAAGACAAATTAATCTATCAATAAAGATGCCCTCCATTTCAAAAGTACTACAGCCTCTCACTTTTGTGTGCTATAGGAAGTATATAATGGCTTCCAGTGGAATATTAATTCCACTTAAATGAAAAGTGCCTCTGGTATTTGAATGTATTTATGAAACTGTGAAAATGGGGTTAGCATTGCACAGTAATCCATTGAAGGATTATATCAAGGCACAAGATAAGTACAAGTGCCTAAAGTAATCTGGGCACATGAAATAAAAACAGGCAGAGGAAAATGAAAATACTAATAGCAGTTCCTATTTCTTTTTCTCCCTTTCAATTTTGATTAACTGCATAGTTTGACTAACAAATCATCTCTCAATTTTGGTAGGAAACATTTTAATCAAAAAATGAAACATAAAAATGGAGAAATTTTTTTTTTTATTTTTGAACATTGAAAGATGGTAGCTGTGTTTGTTCTTTCTTGGTAGTCTAACTTATTTTCATACAAAAACACTCAATAACTGGAAAGCAACCAGCTGGTTTTAAGGAAAACATGCAGGCAGAATTTTGTTTTCTATTGTAATTCCTCTTGGAAACCTTAAAAACTAACTTTTGTCCTTTCTCTATTATGAGTTATTTAAAGACAGATTTAACTTCTTATTTATGTACTGATTTCAAGATGGGCTCTCTCAAGAGTTTTACAAAAACTCTGGATATGAGTGAATTTCTCACTGAATATTTGTTGTAGCAATTATAGGATGAAAGAATTGATGTAACTGATGATCTGTGTTCTACATTACTGGAATACCATATTTCTTGGATTATAGGAATAAAGATTGTTTAAGAGAATTCCAATAGAAGAAATTGCCAAGGCCATGTATTTAGATTCAAGCAGCAGGTCAAACACATTCACATATTTATAGGACCTTAGTCTTCTGCAAACATTAATTCAAACAAAACCAGTCTTTATCTTATTGAGAACTGGATATCACAGGCTGAATGATGTTACTGAAAACAATACTTTCACATGGGAAATCAGTAGAGCAGTCATCCATACCAGGACTTAAGGATAACCACATCAGTTGTCCAAATCAAACTAGTTTTATGGTATCTTCTTAATCATGTGTTGCTGAATTCTGTTCTTCATTACTGATTTCCAGTAATAGAAAATCAAATGAAGGTATAAATACACTTTTTTATCAATGCTTCTACTTTTCCTTCCCTCCATTATGCAGCTGCCCATGAAAGAAGAGATGGCCAATATTCCTATATCTGGCATGAGGGGTGATGCAGAATTGTGGAGTGAGGAAAGCTGCTCTCCCAGTTGGAAACATCACATTTGAAAATGGTGACAACTGTGTGAAACCAAGTGTCAGAGCAGTCACACAGATTTGGAGCTGCAAAGAGAAAGAAGAAAGATAAGAACAAATGACTTCCCACACCTGCAACAAGAAAAAGATCATAAGCAAAATAATAGAAAAAATACTGTTCTACAGAATTTTTATATAAGATATGGGAGTGAGTCTATACTGAAAGTTGAGAGTTTGGAACCCTTTGTGATACTATTCCCATTTTCATTTATTGGCTTGTTCTTCCCTCTGATTCATACTGCACATCACTAAGATCTCTGGAGAGTTGCAAACATAGAATCATGGAATATCCTAAGTTGGAAGGGACCCACAAGGATCATCAAAAGTCCAGCTCCTGGCCCTGCAGAAGATCACATGAAGAATCAACATGTTCCTGAAAACATTATCCAAGTGCTTCTTGATCTCTGTCAGGCTTGGTGCTGTGATCACTTCCCTGAGGAGCCTGTTCCAGTGCCTGACAACCCTCTGGGTGAAGAACCTCTCCTTAATATGTAACCTAAACTTGCCCTGATACAGTTTCATGCCATTCCTTAGTGTCCTAATGCTGGTCACCAGAGAGAAGAGATCAGTGCCCGCCCCTCTCTTTTCCCTCATGAGGAAGCTGTAGACCACAAAGAAGCCTCCCCTCAGTCTCCTCTTCTTTCAGCTGAACAAGCCAAGTGACCTCAGCCACTCATCATAAAGCTTCCCCTCATCCCATCACCATGGGTGACCCAGATTAGAAAAGTGTGCAAAAAAATTGACTCTGTCCTGTCAAAAACCACAACAGAAGAAGAAAAAGAAAGGGGGCTCGTTGGGAGTTATGGTGTTTGTCTTCCCAAGACACCCCAATGCATTATGGATCTCTGCTTTCATGGGGATTGCTGGACACCTGCCTGCCCATGGGAAGTGGTGAACATTCTTTGTTTTGCTTTGCTTGTGCACAGAGCTTGTGGTTTACCTATTAAACTGTCTTTATCTCAATCACAAGCTTTATCACCTTTACCTTTCTGATTGTCTCCCCCGTCCCAATGCAGGGGAAGTGAGTGAGTGGCCAGGTGAGGCTTAGTTGGTAAATGGGATTTAACCATGACAACCATGGAAAAAAGCCCACATGAACATCACATTACCTGTTGCTAGAAATCTTTAGGATTACTAATTTAGTTTCTACTTCATTTGTTATTTGGAAAGCTGGGCTACAACACACGATAAGTTGCAGTGATAGGTGCATTGTTCTGCCAAGGAGAGAAGGAAAACAACAAAATGGCTGAACTCAATGGTATAAAAAACATCCTTGGTTTTGGAGTCATCCCAAAAGGTGAGACTAGATACATGATCCCAGATGTGAGGAACAAATAGCCCAGACGTAAGTACTAAATGAAATCTGAGTGAGAGTGGAGGCCTTCTTCAGATATGTTCCAAAATTAATGTCATTCAAATAACTTCTACAAAGGAAAAGGCAATACAGTGCATATTTTATCTCATTTCTTTCTTTAGAGACCATGCAAGTTCACTTTGCACTCCCTTTTTTATAATACCTTCACCTCTAAAGATATGGTTGATGCCTGGACTTGGAGAAAGAAATTATCATTTGAAGTAGAATTTTATTTTAAAAACATTCACTGTTCGTCAAAAGCACATCCACAAACAAGAGAAAAATATAAGAAAAGAAAATAATATTATCAAATGCATGTGTCTTACTTTACAGATAGACTTTATAGCAACATAAATCCATGCATCAGAAACATAAATTATACACAGTGTACCCAATATCTAAACTTTTAAAGTAGATACATAAGAAGTTTGAAGTAAATGATCTAGTCATCCAAAATTTTGGTCATCAAAACTACATGAATTTCAGGGAGCCAAAAAAGGTACATCCAATGTAATCACCTGTAATATGCCTTGACTTTCCAGTCCAAGATCCTGGCTCAGAGAAAGTTATTTTCACAGCTGGATTTCTAAACTTAAATGCAGTGGTAGAAGGTATAAAATTGATCTGCTGCTAGCTAAGGGTGCTTTGGAGATTTTTTTGGTTTGGAACTGGACAGCAGTGATAGTACCGGTTGTGGCTGATCTTGGTATGGATGTTCATTTGTTTGACATAATCTTGAACCAAGCTCCACTGTAAGTATTCTTCATAAGACTTGGTAAAAAATTACAGAAAATTTATTATTTGATTCGTATGTATAGGCACTGAAAGGTGGTGGCTCTGTTTATTCTTTGATCTGCAGTTGAAATAATAAAGAAAAATCTAAAACCAAATCAGAACTCATCAAAGTAAACATCTGAATAAAGCTTTATCTTCTCCTTCATTTTCAAAAAATAATTTCTTTTGATAACATAAGAAAAAAAAAGCTGGATTCTTTTTGTTTGCAAACTTTCTAATGAGAAAGTTAATTAATATATCAAAATACCTATTTTTGAGTTCCCATAGCTTTCCTGTAGAAAAAATAAATTTATGGATTACTCAGTGTTTATTTGCCACAATAATTACTTGCTTTGAGTGTCTTTTTTATACTTCTTTTATTGCATTCATTACTCCTGAAAAAATTTTTATTTCATTAACATAATGATTTCTTTACTTTGCCTTTCAAAGCAGACACATATGGTTCCAAATGTGTATCAGTCTTAAGAACTATTTGTTTAAAATTTCCATCATTTCATTTATAACACAATAAAGATTGACACACAGCAACTCACTGTGTGAGTATGGCAAATTGTCCAGATGTGCTTCTTTGAGCAGTACCACAGCAAATACTCTTTCATGATTGGATGCTGCCTCTATCCTCTCACTAATTTCTTTTCATTTGTAACTACTCTAGAAAATAAAATGGTCTGCAACAGCCATTTAAAAAACTGGATCACTGAGATCCACTAAAGTTTTAAGGTGTCTTTAATGCTCATTTGCTATACCCAAACACTATTTAGAAGTGCAACTGTTGAATCAATAGGTAATTATTTCTTGCTTTTTTCCTAGGGGGGCAGTGACTGCCTTTACAAACCAATAAAAACAGGGTACCTCTATGGCAATGCAAGGTGATCAGTGTGACTGTATGCTCAGTCAAAATGTCCACATTCCCACAGGACTCGGGCAGGCTTCCTCATGCCTCCAAAATATTTGGAAACATTTTGCAAAAATTTTGTTTTCAGTAATTCAGAATTAAATTTTAGCTTAAACACATACAACTAAAATAAGAAATTAGCAAAGTCCAGCAAATGTCTATTTAATAGTTATCAAGAGAAGTGTGAAGGTTTCTTATTTGGTAACATACAAAATCATTTCAATAGCTGCAAATATTTATTGAATTTGTTATATATGATCAAAGAATAAAATATGAGCTTAAAGTTGTGAAGAAGTATTACATAAAAAACCAAGTTCAAAGTTGTTGACTAGAAGAATTGTAATAAAAAACCTTCAATTGTGACAAATGAAGCACATAAAATATTTAAATTATTTATTTGTAGTTTCACATTATAGTAAATACAGTTTTATTCAAGCCCAGATTTTTGTACTTAGTAGAAAAAACAATTATTATATCCTTTTTTAGTAAATGTGTAAAATTGATATTGAAATATTTAAGAAGACTCATCAATTTTGCAAGAATGAAACATTTTAAACTGGAAGAGCTGTTAGAAAATATTTACTAAAACTGTTATTAGAAATGAAAGAAATACCCTAATTTACTGTGTTAACAAAAGAATTATACAATCCACAATATTGTGGTAACTATACAATAATTAAAACAGCAAAGAAACTAAAAACAAACCCACAATGAGAACATAAAACTGAATTCATCAAAAGTTTATATCCAGGATTTTGAAACCATAATATAATTCAAGTGGAGGATCTCTTTCTACAGTAGTCCAGTGTCATGACTGTAACCTCTGACAGAAGCAGCCACCAGAAACCTCAAGCAATGACACCTAGATGAGCATAAAACCTCCTGCACTTGTTAGGCAATGCAAATATTTTAAAACTTTCCTCATTTACTGTACCAAACAGCCTGTCCAATGGTTGGTAAACTCGTATCAAGATAAGCAGTTCATAGAATCAGAGAATACCTCAAGTACGAAGGGACCCAGAAGTATCATCAAGTCCAAATCCTTGCACCTTGTAGGACTGCCTAACTCTAAAATGTATAATGAAGAGCATCATCCAGATGCTCCTTGAACTCTAACAAGCTGGGGCTGTGACCCTTCCCTGGGGAGCCTGTTCAGTGACCGACTACCTTCCAGGGAAGAATCTTTTCCTAATGTCCAATCTGAATTTTCCCTGATGTAGATTCATTCCATTCACTTGTGTTCTAATGTTGCTCTTGAGGAAGTTGTAGACTATGATAAGGCATCCCCTGCCTTCTTTTCTCCAAGCTGAACAAACTGAGTGACCTCTGCCATGCCTCATAAGTCTTGTCCTCAAGACATTTCACCATCTTGGCCACTCTCTACAATGTATTCTAATAATTTGATGACCTTCCTGAAATGAGATGCCCAAAACTTCTCCAGGGGGTGCCAAGGTGGAACCACACTAGTGCAGAGTACAGCGGGACAATAACCTCCCTTGACTGTCTGGAGATGCTGTGTCTGATGCACCCCAGGACAGGGCTGGCCCTTTTGGCTATCAGGGCACACTGACTCAGGGTACAGGGACTCATATTCAATTTGCCATTGACCCAAACCTTGAGATCTCTCTGTGAGCCAATTTGCATGCACTCACTCTTATTAAATTTCTATGTTGATTCCCTCTTGACAGCAATATATTATCAGTGATCCTCTCCAACCTCTTCCTGCATTTTAGCTCATGTACAAAATCTGAAAAAAACCCCAAAATGAAACAGAAAGAGCTTTGTCACCTGAAAATTGTCTAGTGCTTTTAGGAACAGTAGAAAAAAACTGTCTACTAAATCTGGAATTTACTTTGAAACATTAAGGGCTGTGGGGAGTATTCCGCTTTTGGATGTGAAAGGCAGAGCTTGATCACTGAAGTTTTCATTTTCTGCATGCATAATACTTCCTTTAATATCTTATATAATTGTATATCCCTTGTATTTTAAAATAAAGCCTTTAAAAAGGATTTCTAAGCAGTAAAGAAAAAAAGTGCATTACAGGAAATAGACTGCAGAACAGTATTAATTTATAGAAAACACTGGATAATTTCAAAAGAGAACTGTTTTTCATTAAAAAAGTAGGAAAGATATGCAGGACAAAAATGACAGGGAGAGACAGAAATAGATAAGCAAATCTCTCATAATTTAATAGATTCTGTATAAAAGCAGTCCTACAACAAATTGTTGAAGATCAATGGTAGAGATCTACACTGAGAGCTAGAATAAAGCCAGTTCAGATACAGTGGCTAAAACCACAAGCATGCCACTCTTAAATGCAGATCATCTATCAGCTTTCAGTTTGTACTGATGAGCAAAAAATACCTCTTCACATAACATGTCTTTCTGAATTATTGCTGGACGCAGCCTTATGCCGCTTAATCTGCCAATTTAACCTTCGGTTTGACCTCAAGTTTTGTTTTGCTTTCCTCTTTTTTTTTTTTTTTTTTTTTTTTTTTTTTTTGTTTTTTTTT
>VZTI01002791.1:61684-130115 GCA_013397865.1 Struthidea cinerea
TGTTTGTTACTGTCTATCTTCTTTGTGTTTGAGCATTTGAGTTCCTTCAATGTTTCTGTTTCAAAACAACCAGTACCTTTTCTCATCTTTGCTCTCCCATCCTCTTATCTTTAATCCTCCCGCCTCCTGCTGGTTCTGTGTTGTTTCTTGCTGTTCAGGAATGAGATAATTGAAAGGGAAACTGCTATTCTTATAAACTAATGGAAAAGGATTTAACTTTTTTTTTCTTTAGGAACAGTATTTTTGTTTTTACAGTCCCATTACATGAAGATAAAAATCATTAATTCAGATTACCCTGATAATAATCTTTTTAACATTAAATTCTAAGTTTAAGAGTCTGTTACAGAAAGTAAACTTCAATTAATCAGGAGTATTGATTAATTCAATTTCAGATACTGGTTATTTAACACTGGGTATACCCACAAATGGTGAATGTGAAGGAAGTAATTTTGTTTCTCATCTTTGCTTCAGAACAAAATTAGTGGAAAAAGTTAATTGCAATATTAAAAATCTTTCCTTTGTACCAAAATCATTTGTCAAAAAGACTTTGAGGAAAAAAAGTCTAGATTACATAATTTAAAATTATATAGTTTCTGAAAAACACAATAAAATATATCATAATTGCAATTATTGTTTTCATTAGAAGAAGTATGGGAAGAGGGAAATGGGGATCCTTCCAACCAGCAGAAGAACTGTGGCACCTTTTCTTTTTCCTTAATATTATCCCTTGTCATCTCATTGCCTTGTTTAAACACATCGTTCATCAGAACAAAAGATCTTGAGCTCTGCTCAAGTATGAGGATCTCCAGATATTACTAGTATCTGGAGGTATCAACAGCTATGCTTCCAAAGAACGTACTTGCCTTTGATGTAGCTCTGAATGATACAGTGCTGTTGGACACACACCGAGCTTTCACATGAGTAATTTATCCTGTCATGCACTTGGCTTCTGAAAGAGATGAAAGAGCTACTTTTTCACTGCTAAGTCAGACAAACCTGACAAAACCATAGATTTTCTCAGAGACTACAAGGTTTTCTCATCACACTTTGTTTTCAGATAAATTCCCAATATTTCTCCTCATGGGGCTGGGCAGTTGTAACACCTAGACTTTTGGCACTGCCTCTCCTTCTCAGATTAGGGCATTTAGGTGCTACTGAATCACATAAAACCTCAGCCTCTGTACTTCTGGGGACCTGCAGAAGTCACCATCTCATGACTAGAATAGAAGGCAGTGGAAGAGCAAGAGCCTTCAAATTTTGGTATAGAACAGAGCACTGCCTACACATGGGAACAGAATAGAAATGAGAAGGCAGAGTTGAGACATCAAAAGGGATTATCTTGAGACAAACATGGGTGATGTGGCATTTGCAGTCTTGTGACACAAGGCTCACAATGACTTAGCAGCTGCACTCTATTTTCTGTATCTAAGAACAATTCTTTATCAGTTTAAGCAAAACTATATTATGCAAACAACATTTAAACATCCATCTTTTGTTCTCAAACACTGGCAAGTAGTTTAGCACAAGCCAATATTTCATACCCTGGAAGTGCTTAAGTACTGAGCATTTTCTGAAGTTTATGAAAAGAGAGCATTGCAAACTGAAATTTTTCTTGTTTGCCCAGTACTACAGTGATACTCATAATAAGAAACAAAACAGATTCCTAATTATATTATATTACTTATGCTCAGGAATTTGTTATGTGCCTCAGGTGGCTGGGGAAATAAAATGTTATAGACATTTGTGAGATTTATTCTTTCAGTACTCTATTTGCAACAGGGCCTATAAACAGAATTGCTACAAAACCCTGTAAGAAAGCTTTTATATGTGAGTTTTCCAACTGATTTTTTCACATGAGAAATTCACAGAAATTTCACAGAATCACAGAGTCACACAATCACAGAATGGATAAGGTTGGAAGAGTGTTTTTTCTGGTCCAACCTCACTGCTCAAAGCAGGGTCATCCCAGAGCATACGGTACAGGATTGCGTCCAGATGATTCTTGAAAATCTCCAGTGAGGGAGACTCCACACCCTCTCTGGGCAAACTTTTCCAGTGCTTGGTCACCCATACAGTAAAGAAGTTCTTCCTCATACGTAGGTGGAACTTCCTGTGCATCAGTTTCTGCCTGTTGCTTCTTGTTCTATGCGTTGGCACCACTGAGAAGAGCCTGGTTCTTTCCTGTTGACACCTACACTTTAGATATTTATACTCATTGAAGAGGTTTCCTTCAGTTGCCTCTTCTTGAAGCTGAACAGGCACAACTCCCTCAGCCTTTCATCATAGGAGAGATTATCCAGACCCTTGCCCATCTTTGTAGCTTTGTTATGCACACCAGGATTCCATGGGCCTTGTTGGCCACAAGGGCACTGCTGACTCCTGGACAATTTTTTGTCCACCAGGACCCCCAGATCCTTCTCTGCAGAGCTGCTTTCCAGCAGGTCTGCCCCCAGCACAGCTGGTGCATGTTGTAGATCGTCCCCTGGTGCAGGACCTTGCATTTGCCCTTGTTAAATTTCAGAAGGTTCTTCTCTGCCCATCTCTACAAATTATTAAGGACCTTCTGAAGGGCCATACAACCGTCTGAGATATTGGCTGCTCCTCCCAGTTTTGTATCATCACCAAACTTGCTGAACTTGGATTTCATCCAAGTCATTGATGAACAAATGGAACAACACTGCGCCCAGTAAAGAAGTCTGGGGGACTCCATGAGTGACGGGCCTTCAGCTAGACTCTCTACCACTGGTCACGGCCCTATGAGGTCTGGCACCCAGCTAGTTTTCAATCCATCCCACTGTTCGCTCATTGAACCTACATGTCCATTTTTTTTTGCCTACGAGGATTTCATGAGAGATAGTATCGAAAGACTTGCTGAAGTCAGGGTAGATAATATCCACTCCTCTCCCTTCATCCATCCCGGTAGTTGTTCCATCACAGAAGGCGGTCAGGTTGGTCAAACATGACTTACCTCTAGTGAATGCATGCTGATTACTCCTGATCACCTTCTTGTCTTCCTTGTGCGTAGAGATGTATTTGATTGGATAAAACCTGTTGTATTCATCTGAACCCTAAATTTTTGATGATTCCATTTTATTTTTCAGAGAACATCAGTAACATGTTCAATAAAGTATAGAATATTTATTACCAAGTTTTGTTTTTCTTTGTTCTTCCTTTTTCCCTATCCTCTATATAAAACCAAGAAACAAACAAAAACCAAAAGCAAAAAACCACAACAAACCTCAAAATAAACCATATTACATAGGCCTATATAGGTATGTCAAAATGTGTTTCACACACTGAAGGTTTTATGAAGTGATTTAGATAAGTCTTTCTGGGCCTCATTATTTGGTCAAGAGAATGCTCCTAAGCTTATCATCAGACATTGGCACATAGAAGGACTTTATCCTTATACCAGATTCTAGAAAATACTTTAATTTAAGCAACTCTAAAGGAACAAGGACACTCTCCTCCTGGTAAGGTGCGTCAGAGTAAGTAGTTCCCCATTTCTTCAATATTTTCACACATTTGATTCACTTCATCCACCAAAAAAATAATTTAAGTGAAAGCTGTAATTTCCTTTTAAGCTAACAAATTCATTACAGACTGTTTGTTAGGTGTAATTAAGACCGGGTTTTTTTACCGTTGTTCCAAACTCTATATTTGGATGTTTATCCAGCCTTTTATCTACCCTTATACAGAACCCTACATCTTTTTTTTCCTACCATTCGTATTTCAAACAGATATTCTAGTACGAGGAAAACAAGTTTATCAGGGGGTTAAGGGAACTCTAGTCTCTCTCTGATCATTTTTAGCTGGTCACAATGCAGAATCCTTCTGGCATGCAGAATCCTTGTCCTGCCTAGCAGTAGCAACCCTCCTGCTGTGCAGTTCCTTATTTCCTCCCACATCCACATCACAGTTGGTTTGGTAAGATGTGCCAGTTCGCAGTGTCAGAAGCAGCCTCCAGTGAGCAGACTAGCAGGAGCCTCTCATTTTGGCTGACAAATACAACTCTCCAAATCCTGAAAAAAATTATAGGTAAGCCTCAAGTCAGGAGTCAACTCAGCCCTTCGTACCGCTGAAAGTGTTAAATTAATGCATGATTTCATTGACTATAAAAAGACAAAAAGGCAATTAGCATGATTTGTCTCTCAAAGTTTCAAGCATCCAGAGACAGATCTGTACAATGGGTCAGATACAATGTAGAATAGATCTTCTCAGTGGGTTTCTGCACTCAGTTATGTATTGCAAGAATTTCTAGGTATCTTCAGCATTGTTGCCCCAGAATCACTTTGTTGTAGTCAGGTATGTACCTAAATCCTGCCTATGCACTGCTACAATGAGACACCTGAAAGAGAAGCTATGTCCTTTAAGGGACCCATGTAAAATGTGTGCTCAGACCACAGATAAAATAAACTAGACCATGAAGTTATTAGTACTGTATAAAAACATTGAGTTAGACACCATCCATAAAACAACATTATAGTATGATAGTCACCCATGAAGTGAAAAACAAGCTGAGTTGTCTTCTCAGCTTGAGAGACTCAAACCTACACCCTTACAATTGGACTGCCCTTAAACAAATTGAAGTTATTTGTAAATATAAAGCAGGGAAGGGAGGTAGATAGTCCTGGTTGTTACCAACCCTTCATCTGGTGAAGCTGTGCAAAACTCATAAGCTCATTAAGTCATTCTTCTAATTGAAGCATTCTATTTTTCTGTCATCTAAAAATGTTTTAGTTAAAAATGTTGCATTCTGCTTTCTGGCCTGTTTCTATGTTGGATAATAAATGTTCACACACGAAAAGACAACTGCTGGACACTGATAGAGCAGAGAAACACAGACATACCTCCTCTGCCTTACCCAAGTTTTCAGGTTCCTTTTAAAAG
The DNA here is from genome assembly GCA_013397865.1 of Struthidea cinerea. Classification (NCBI taxonomy): domain Eukaryota; kingdom Metazoa; phylum Chordata; class Aves; order Passeriformes; family Corcoracidae; genus Struthidea; species Struthidea cinerea. The sequence continues at coordinate 66,575 of VZTI01002791.1, forward strand.
AAAACTCTGTTTGAAAACACAAACAGAGACTTGTTCCCTAAATGGACAGACATTCCCTTGAGTCTCGGTACCATAGGTCTGGAGATGACCTAAACAACAAAGAGGCCACACTATATTAGCACTTCCTATCACAGCTGAACTTTAAAGTGCTTTTGGGGATTGTGAGAGACTGGACTGTTAATAGTTAATGATGCAATTGACCATTTAACCACCCAGGTGCAGAAGGCATGCTCACCCATCACTGGAGGCTACAGCTGGGTGTTGAACAAGACAAGGAAAGAGGCTGATAAGAGGCAAATCCTGCAAGGTGGGATAGTGCTTTTTATCATGACAGAGTCCTCACACAAGTAGATCAGCTGTGAAAATCCCACTCCAAAGGACCGGGACATTCACACATAGCCTGAAGGTATTCATCCCTGCTGATGGGCCATCATTGACTCAACTTCACTGACATAGGAGGTAGTCCTAACCTCTTAAAAGATGTCATAAACCATTACATCATTTAGTGTAAAACTCCCTACCTGATCATTCCCAACTGAACTTGAGAGGATGTAAACCCAGTGCACTCTGGTGGGTTTCTCTTACTCCTAACAGATCAAGATAGTGGCCATCACTTTGATAAGACTGGGACCCTCACCACTGTGAAGACCAGAAGAAGAGGATTAATGGGATTCTGTCAGGATCCACTGAGTGGTGATACTTTATCTACTTAATCTGTCTCTCTGACAATGTCTTTCTCTCCCCCCGCTCTCTTTTCCTATTTTTTTGTATCTTTCCTCTCTACATCATGTTTACTGTTAAATAAAAATCCATACTATTCACTTTGGCATATGATCTCATTTGCATCTTAATTTGGGCAGAGATATCTCTCTAGTAATTTTAATAACCGGATTTTAACAGGGATTAGGATTCAGACTGAAAGCCAAGCTTTTGCAACTTCAGCATTGTGATATCTAGAATTTCTATTTCCTGGAGTTCTCTGACAATTTTTAATACATAAATAAAAAAAGCCGAAAATACCAATTTCACAAATTTGCCTTGTACTCTGAGACAAATAGCATTCTCTATACCATTATTAAGAAAAGATCTGCAAATTATATTAGGATCTTAATGCCATTGGTCAAACCCCATAATCTGTAAATGTTGTACTAGAAACCTATCATAGAGTGTTGCTCCTCAACATGCAGATGTAAGATTCAAGATACACATTTATGTTGAAGTTTTTTGGGGTTGGGACTGATTCTTAGGAGGAACATATGCACAGATATGTAAAATACTCAAAAACCTAAAAGTTCTGGGAATTTTAGATTTAATTTCTTGGTTAAATATAATTTTTAGGTTTTAATTTCATCTATCAGATAACCTAAACAAATGCTTTTGTCCTTCCATCCTATGAAATGGATGTTATGACATTAGGAGCAGAAATTTGGATGTGGGTCTATTATTAAGTTCTACTAGCAGGAAATTGTTTAGGAAAAAAAAGGAGTGGTTTAAAAGCTCAGTAAGAGTATAACTAAGTTATATTAATAATCTGCAGGTGAGATAAAAAATGCTACCTAATTTCTATTAGTGCTCTTGGAAAAAATAGGATAAACTGTTACGCAGAGCTTATTACAGCTGACTTGCAAAAATATTGCATGTCATATCTCTTTTGTTTTTTCTAACTTAATAAAATAAATGCTGGATGAGATAAACTCCAGTTAAATAAAATGTTGATAACAGAGCTAGTCAATATTAATAAATACCTGTCATAATCATCCTCTGTTACCAAACTGACTGTGAAGTGACACCAATGTTCACTCCCAAATTGCTGGGTTTAGTTCTTCTTTCAGTAGTTCCAACAAATAGTTTTCTGTGACAGGATGACAGCGAATGACTATTTTTTATATGTTGCCGTGCAAAGTCTATGGCAGTAATTCTGCTCTTCCATTGATGGCTAAAGCATTTTAAATAGGAGAATAAGAGCTATTAAGTAATGTATTAGCAGTAATTTTGTCCGCAATCTTTACTATTTCATTACATTTTGTGAATAAAAATAAGGGTCTAATATTAACTGTAAAGAAAAATTATCATAAAAGACAAATCTTTGAACTCAAGAGAGTCTCCATAAAGCTGTTCAACTGATGAACAGACAGGGGATGAGAAAATAGAAAGGATCAACTTTCCAAGAGAGGTTTTAAAGCCTAAGCTGGAATGCACTTTGTTGATTAAAAGTTCATGTTACCAGTTTGGTCCTTTGCCTAACAAACATTGATTTACTGAAGTGAGGATAAAGACCAAAACATCCAATCTCACTTTTGCTCTCTAAAGACTTGAATTTTGAGACAAAGATAATGCAAATAAATGGGAAACTTTTGATGCTTTTTCAAGGACTTTTCGGCATTCATATGTGTGTTTATAGTGAAAATCATTCTCAGGGAAGAAAAATTTCAATCGAAATATCAGATATTTTAGAAGCAATCTTACAAAGTAAAACTTTTGCAAATTTTTATGAATAGTCAGAGAAAGTAAATGGAAGTATTTCAAAGAAATACTATCTGAGAGCTGTAAAAATAGACATAGGGATTTATGACCAGAAAGTATGAAGAAGAAAACCATTATGGGGTTAACTGTGATTTTTATTTCTCTTTCGAACTGTGTCTTTAAGAGATTTGCACTGATAAATACGGGAAAGTATCCTATTGATCTGAGAATAATATTGCAACGTTTAAGAAAAAATAAGATTCTAAACTTTTTTAAACTAACAGAAAACCCTCCATTATTCAAAGACATTTTTGCCTCATCGGAAATCAAAATTACACTGTTAACATTACAGTGACTCTATATAAGAAAAAGGCAGAAATATAGTCTGACTTTTTTCTGTTGCAGTATATAATTTGTTACAGAGATTTTTTCACACAGTGGGTGAAAAAAACCAGTTTTTTGAAACAGTGGGTTAAGTCAAGTAAAATAGACCCCTTTTAGGGATCTTCCTGTTTAGAACTATTTTTCATTTGTATTAGACAAATAAAGGGGTATTAATTTTGAATGGTAACGTGCTTTTGTTAAACAGATTTAAAAACTCCTAGTTTAATCAATATGAACTTTTAAACAGAAAATAGACTAAAGAAAATTAATACACAGAAACAAATTTTGCTTTGTTTTAAAAAACATGATAGTCTAAACAAAATCAAATTAATTCTAATACTTTTTCATTATGGACATGGGAAAAATATTTTTAAGATTAATTCTCATGTCAGGCTAGCTATTTTTAAAATTTTTGGTGAACAGTGAGTGAGGTTGGCTGGTTCATGCTATGCAATGCAAAAGCAGTTCTTCAATAAATATTTAAAATATTTTGTCTGAAATAATCTTTCAGCACAAGATCATTTTCATTCAATCTGTCCAAAATTTCTTGGAAGGTTTTCTCTTCAGAAAAATTCCAAAGCTCCTATGTAGAGCACCTCTCTGTACTTAACAGTACGGTTGGTATTTCGTGTGAGCATTGATCCTCTTAATAGGTTCTTATACATCTATTTTAATACCTATATATCTATTTTAATATCAGATAGAATTTCCTATTATCTAAGATATTCATTAGAAACTAATTCAGTGTATTTATTTTTCATGGCAATACTGTACTACAAAATAAAAGAAGTTCGATTCCGAATCATAGAATATCCTGAGTTGGAAGGGACCTACGAGGATCATCAAAATCCAACTCTTGGCCTTGCCCCAGACAGCCCCAAGAACTACATCATGTGCCTGAGAGTGTTGTCCAAATGCTTCTTGAAGTCTGGCAGGCTTGGTGCTGTGACCACTAGGTTAGAAGTAGTATTTAATAAAATTGTTACTGTAATGAACTTTACATCTGATTGATAACAATTTTTGCTCCTCAATGGTACTGTCATTTCATTCATAAGCATTCATTCATTCATAGTCATATGTAACTTGTGCAAAGCACTGCATCTACTAAAATGAAATTCCCCTTCAGAGAGTGATGTGGAAAATGGAATCAAGGCATCCGACCATTTCAGTATTAAATAGTTCAGTAACAGAAATAAAACATATTTTTACCTTAAAAATGTAGTAACTAGTAATTAGAAGATTTGAAGAGACATCCTCTAAGATTGGGAGCACTGCTCAGTAGTAGTCAAAACTGGTGTGTTATCAACACCATTTTAGCTATACATACAAAGCGCATCACTTTGAGGTCTGTTGTGGGAAAAGTTGACTCCATCCCAGCCAGACCAAAGAAAACAAGGAAAACTTGTGTGAAATGAAGTAATTCTGAAACCTGTGTATGAAGCCGTTGATAGTGTTGCTCACTACCAGTGATTTTTTTTACATTTTGACAAATATGCATAATGTTGAGAATGTATTATCCTCAAGCATTCAACACAACATATGTAAAACAACTAGACTGTCATGCTAGTCTTCAATATATATTCTTAATTTGCTGCGAACAATGTTCAGGTTACCATTGAAGTTCTCACCATTATTAATATCTGGAAGTCAAATCTTGGTATTAAATTTGGATTTGTATTTTGAATACAAGATAAAAAAATAAGTCATTAAATGAACTCAATAAGTTTGGGTGGCTGCACAAAAATCTTTCCTGCCTTTCTAGATAATGGTTAAATTTGTGCAGGACTGAAGCATATTGGTGCTTTAGAGGTCATGTTGACAGGTGCAATTCTCTTCTACAAAGGATTAACCAGCTTCCTAAGAGCATTAACAGCTGGGCTCCAGGTCATACTTTCATCCCTTTTGTAAGGGTCAAAATGTAAAGTATGGACTGAGGCATCAGAAATAAAACTTTTACAGAGACAGCTTTGTTCCAGATGGCAAGTGTGGGGGGCGTCTAAGGTACCATATGTAAGAACCTTCAGCATCCATTTTCACTTTGATCTCTTATACTCTCAATTCACATTTTATCAGATTAATGCATCAGATAAAAAGATTAGTCATGCTTATGAACCTCCTCTTTTTTGTGACCTAATGAATATTATGTCCCAATTTTGGCAGGGTCCTCCAAAGTTTATTTATGAGAATACCCTGCTCAAAGCATGATCAGCTACTGAAGTGTTGTTGATGCAGATGTTTGCTTGCACTTTTTTAGCAATGGTCCAGGGGTGAAGTTTATGAAATTTGTAACCCTTTTACTTGCCTTTTCTTATGCTTGCTGCATGGTGGATGCAATTTCTTTTGGATGCTTTCCCATCAGGACAGAAATTGCTGGGTTCTTTCCTTCTGAGACAGCAGGAATCAAATGACAGACTGATGCTTTATGATACATCTGTGTATCAGACAAACTTCTCTCCGTTGCTTCTCTTCCTGCTAGGAACTGCAGTAACTAGTCCCAGTATACCACAGTGCAAGGTCTCCCACTTCACACAAGCAATGTGCTTTGCTCCTCCCTTCAACATGATGTAGGGCTTCTTGTTACATTTCAAAACATGATGCCTTCACTGCAGATCTGAAGAGGCTTCCCAAGCAATCTGTTCTTCAGCTTCACAGTTCCTTTCCTCTTTGCAGAAAAATTTCATGCATTTGAGGGCTGTCATCATGTTGCCTCGTCATTTTTGTTTCTCTCTCACAACAATTACAGTCCATTTATTCTTCTCTTACAGTTCATGTTTCCTTGATCTTGGATGAAACTTTTTACTCTCTACCAGACATTCTCCAACCACTCCACATATTTTTGGATTTAGGGACTCAAAACTGGATTCAAGCCTTGAGCTATGTTTTCTTCTTGTTTATCAGTTTTCCAAGTAGACAAATAGTCATGTGAACAGATTGTATTTCATTAGCTGACACTTAAAACATGGGAGCTTAGCGCCGGGAACCTATGCTTTGACAGACGTTCATGTCAATGTTCATATGTATAGTTGCATTTTTTCTATTGGAAAGAAACTCCTACTTTTATCTTTAGTTTTACTTTGGAACAAACATCCAGCCCATCTGTTCAGTGCATGCTCCCTAACATCACTATTGAATGGCTTTAAACAATCCATTTACAGGAGAAAGCTGGTGGCGAGCCACTTTTTTACCCTAAGGAGCAGTAGTTTGACAAGTGACCCTGAATTTCTTCCAGTAATGTATAAAGCAAAAAAAGAACTGGCCCAAACCCAGCTGTCGGGCTTTGATTCAGGAACGAAGACTTTCCAAGGCAGCAGTTATCTATCAAAACGGCAGCCCCATACTCAGGGAAATATATCTGATCTAAAGCTGATAGAGTGTGAAATCAAAGGTTGTGAATGGCTACTCAAGGGGAACCAAATACATTTCTATGGGGTTGGAGTACAAATGGTGTTGGTAATAGGTTGTGGCAGGACAAAGAGCAGCTGAATTAAATACCAAGACCTAGCACGTTAGCTTTACTGGATCAAAAAAGTGTAAGATGGTACACTGACATTATGAAAATTATCTCTTTAACTTTTCTGTACTAAGTCACTGATTATTACTCTACTTTGTCTTCATCTCATCAATTTATCTGATAGAAAGAGTTCATCCAAGAAATACCAGGAGGAAGCTCTGACTCTATAATTATTCTGGATGAAGACTCTTCTTTTCTAACAGATTCCTACCGTGAAGGACTAGTTCCTTTAGAACAAATGCTGTCATCCAGGTAGCATGTTAAGTACTGACAAATGTTCATTTTACTTACGGTTTTTGAAGACCTGGAATTTCAAATAATATAGTCTGTTCAGTGTTATCTTCAAAACATTGAATGTAATGAAAGACAATAGCATGTTAGCAGTGGTGATTAGTAATCAGTCTTTTTCAAATGAATATTTAAAATGTGGATTTTGAAGAAAAATGAATATTTTTCTAGGTTAATGCTGAGTAAGGTTTAAAGTTATAAAATTTAAATTTAATTTTTAAAAATTTAAAATTTAATTTTATTAAATTTTTCTTGGATTTTATGGCGTTTTTTTTATGAGCACTGAGATCACTATTCACAAAATTCTGGGCCAGAAATGGCAATTTCAAAAGCAAGTACTTTAGCTAAACATATTAATAATGGAGCCTATGTGTATGCAAGTAAAGGATCTGCTCTATATGAATCAAACTGAAGAAAAGTATCTCTTCTTCTTATAGTTCTTGTTAAACTGTTGTATTGTAAATAGATTGAAATACTTCTGTACATCTCTCAGGTATAAAAGTCAGTACTTGCTTTTACCATCATTCATTTAGAGAGCCAGGAAAGGAGTTTCTGAAATGTTGCAGTTGCTCTTTGAAATCATTATTTTAAATCATTATTTTATGCGGCCTAATTTAATATACTATAAATTAATTATGTTGAAATATCTAAAACATTGCACAGGTGTACTTATTTTTACTCAATATAGCAAATCAAAATAAATAGTGTCATATGACTACTAAAATTTTATGGTTCAATACAGTAATAAGGACATTGTTTTAATAAAAAAATTTCAGTGGGACACTAAAAGTGCAATGGTTATCAACTGTTTAAATATTAATATATAAACTGTGAAGAACCTGGGAAGGGAGAAGTACAGAATTAATGCATAATGTTCTTGCTATATAGTATCTTAGAGTAAGATTAATACATTAATGGATGATGGTAATTGTACAGCATATGCATCATCCAGTGCAGCATTGTTAGACTTCAAAACCACTGTCACTAAATTACCTTTGTAGTGATGGGATAGAAGCTCTTACAACAGCGTCAACACAATACCCATTATTATTCCTTTTTCTTTTTTTTTTACATCATTAAAATCAATATTGCAAAATTAAAACAGCACTGGGAGACCCATACAAACTGATAATACAAAAATTTCTGAATGAGATTGATTGCATTTCCATTAAAGAAAATATCAGCATTTTAATGATCCTTCCTGAAGTTATCTTTGCAATTTTCAGAAGGTGAAATAATGCATCATTTACTGATGAGGTGTTATATCATAATATTTGCAAGATTTTATTGTATTATTCTCTAGGTTATGTTCCAGTATCCTGAGTCAAATGCAGAATAAATAAAAAGATACCAAAGGAAAGATGAGATAGTGGCCATGAAGCTTTGTTTAATTAAAACTTTTCGGGAAAAGAAATAAATGAATAATGATGCGTCAAGTTAATAAAACTCTTTTTTCCATTGACTCCTGCAAAATAATGCTGTCTTCAAAATCATCATTTAAATACCTTCCAAATAAAAAACAGAAATTGCCCAGCTTAAAAGAAAATATAATCTTAGCATTATTTTACTTCTTCTTTTCATCTGTCTCAGCTCTTAAATTGTGAAAGAACTATTTGGGTCTCACACAGAAAATATTGTTGTCACCAACCAAATATCTTAGGTATTCAATTTATGATCCACTGCTCATTATTCTCCTAATTCCCACTTTCACCAGTAAAATAATAAAAATAAAAGCTTTAGGAAGACTCCAAATGATTCTCTTAGCACAGCAAACTGAAGAAAAATTTAGTCATGGAGAACTTCGGATGGTATCTCTAAACTTGAGCAGCACACTGACCACAGCACAACCGGCTAAGCAGAACTTCACGAAGACCATCTTCTAGCCCTGAACAGGCTATTTGTCTGAAGTCATGCTGGAATTAACTTATTTCAGATCTTTGCTGCTTCTGCTCTTTGATTGTCTTTTTATGCATCTAGAATGTGTTTTGAACAGATCTTTTGGACATTTGGTAGAACATCTTGGTCCTAATATTTGGTTCTCTGAGTGCCATCCTTTTACAAATAGCACTAATACTATCATTATAGCTGCTAGGAGTAGGAGTAGCAATTGTGAGTATGTGGTATTCCCATTTATTCTAGTCTTCTTTGTAATAACTATCTAATGGATGGTTTCTGTAGCATTTATATTGGTCTTTTTAAGGGTGGCATGGACATAAATCTTCTGGAAAGAACAATTTCCTTGGTACTACTGCATGAATAGTATTTTCTTTCCTGAATGCTCAAATATTTGTTTTGTTGGTCTGGTTTTTGACTATGCCCAGAGATTTAATGGAAGGGATTATTTCTTCCTACAAATCAGTCAGAATAGTATCTGGCATGTTTCCTATAGAATGCCTGCATACTTTACCGGCTTTTTGGGAGTCAGTCCCAAATTTTTCTCACTCCATTCCACAATTTTTTGTACTATTGGCATTTTCTGGTATAATAGCAAATAATAGTAATTCCTTGCACACTGTTTAGCACCTGGGATACAAGAGTTTCTGCTTGTCATTTAGGGAATACTTTGCAATGCCACATTCCTTGTCATTCATGAAAAAACAGGTAAAAGCTAATTCTTCACCCCTCACACACACTTACCACACAAACATTTCACAAATAGTTCCCTGGTAATGTCAAGGCATACCTATTGCGTTAAAGTATGTGTCTTCTGAAGTGACTTATTACTGAAGAGAGCTGATGTGACTTCTAGACATGGTGGACTCTCACTATGCAGTGCTCTGCTAGCAGCATATTTTGAAGATAAAGACAAAAAAAAGACAAATGCAGAAAAATCAGTCTCTAGAAAAGTCATAAACTAAATAACACTGAAAATTATACCTAGAAAAATAGCTAAAGAGTTTCAAATTCGCTTACAAACACAGATTCTACAAGTGATTCCCTAATGCTACAGATGAATTATATTGCAAAAACTGAAAATTTGATTTAATGTAATAAGAATGCTAGTTTTTAATCATGTCATTATGGTGCCTTTTGTCATAAAGATGATGAGCATGTTTCCAAAATAAAAACTGTTGTATGATGTTAAGAAGGGAGATCAAGAGTTATTGTGAAAGACAGAGTGTGATAAACCTGAATAAAGATAAAATTGTAATGATGTTAAATGCACCAAGGTTGTTGAATGCCTTTCAAGACTCTAGCTAATCCCTTTTAAAATGTGCACTAATCCCAGAAAAGTTCTGAATCTCTCAATTGCTTTTCAATATATATCACCTTTTTGTAGAATCAGTACCATGCAAGCTATTCACAGATCAATTTGAAAACAAATACTGAGGTTTATTCAATTCATTTGTTTTAATGATTTAAGATAATGAATTTTATTATACTAAAAATTGGATGGTGGAAGTATCTGTTTTCATCCCAGAATAATATTATTTTAGGGAAAAGAGAGGCCTGTGGGTTTCTTTGGGGTGGAAAAAATGCATTTATAAATATTAGTCACAGATAAGTTTTTTGATTAAAAATAAGTAGTTACCAGAGTGTTAGAAAATGTCTTGTAAGACTACTACTATACTGTTAACATAAAATGAGTTTTTTTGAGAATACATGATGGTACAGAATGATTGCAAATATAAATTTTTAAGGTAGTTTCAGAAAAGAAATAGTGTTCTCATACCCTTAGATTATGCCTGTCTAGGTTTTAATATTGAAACTCATGAGCATAAGAGCTGAAAAAGAAATGCAGAATTTTTTTTATCAGAGTAAATGGGATTTCAGTTATCCAAAATTCAGACTCTAGAATAAGGAAGTTTCAATCTGGAAAGACGAATTCATGTTTAGTTTTGCTATTTATGCTACCATGTGTTGTCTGGAGACATATTCTCCTCCCCTCCCCCCCTTAATTTTTTTTGTATTGCATTATCATTCTCAGTTGTATGGCTCTGGTTCTATACTACACTCAACTACTAGAAATTAGATTTCAGCCATCAAGTCATTGATTTGCCTTGCCTTGAAATATGTTTCTGGGAATCACCGCTAACCAGACACAGTAGTTCTGGGAATTAAACTGAAAAGCAGCAGGTCCAATAGGAATATATGAATAGGAGTAGAATCCATATCCAGAGCTATGAGTGCTTCTCTCTTGCCTTGTAGAGAACATCTATTCTGAAGGTCCTAGAACAGTCAGGATGTAACAATCACCTTGCAAATATGTATGGGGCAAAACCTCAAGCTTCTTCTAAAGTATAAACAAGTCAATCTATAAACTAATTTAATGAGGATTGTACATCAGCAGAAAATGCATCATGTAGGACAAATGTATTTTAAATAAGGATGCCAGAGTCTCTAAGTCCAGAGACAGGAAGGATGTACACATTGCCTGTTTCTAATCACTAACATGTTTGACTCTTTGTACAGGGATAGTTTTCTTTGGTTATTACAGAGTCAATCATATGTACTCTCCAACCACACAGAATGAGAAATGCTTCAGCTTTAACTGGCAATACTAAGGACATATCCACACATATTCTGGATGGGGACGAAAGACATTACGATTCATTTTCTTGTGGCCAGCATTACTTCTGTTCTTTTCCATATTCATTTTATGACATCTGGGTTCAGCATTTCTTCCCTCCAAAATTTTTGAAGATGCGTCTTATTTTAGCTTCATCTGTAATTATCTCTAACATTAGTATTTTGTATAATATGCTTTACATATTCTCTCTTCACATTATGTTCAGCTTTATGAAATCAAATCAGGCTTGGTTGCTATGTGATCATGTTGTGTTTGCCTATATTCTGTCTCCTGCATTATTTCTACAGCCTTTTAACTCTAATACTCTGCCACAGTGCTTCTAAATCACTTTATCCCAAAATCAAATTATAAGAAAAAGCTGGAGGAAAAAAAACCCCTCTCATTCTCCTGGATGATTCTATTTGCTTTTCCTCATAATGTGTATCAGTTTTTTAATACAGCTCATAGATTTTATAGCTTAGCTGTGTTTCTTATAAATAAAGCAGATGAAAAATCCTTCATGAATGCAGTAGTCTAATTGTGCATTTAGAGAAACACAAGAATCCAGGAGATAAGCTTCACATAGGAAAAGTAATCCATTTACTCTGCACTTTTATGATATTTGTGATTTAACACATAGATAAATAAATAAAACAAAGCACTTTCAAAGGATTGAGGATATCAAATAATTTTATAGCTCACTTGTTAAAAGTTCATAACAAATTCAGTTCCCATGAAACACTAAGTTTTAGCATTGGCACTGAAATGGTTATGGAACTGTCCCAACACATCTGTCAGGTAGCAAGTAATATCTTTTTCTTGCAGGGCAGACTGTGTCGTAAGAGATGTTACATGAGATAAAACTTGCACATGGGAACAAAAAAATGTTGGAACAATACCAGTACTAAAAGCGCAAATAGAATATGTATAATAGTTTATGTGCACATTGTATATTTACATAAACACTTAAGTATTTAATGAAACCTAACACAGAATCTATGCATATATACGTGCATAAGTATATATACATGCATGCTTTTCACTGTTTTCAAAAATATTAGATGATTCAGGATTTGTTAAAATTAGACATCTTCAGTTATTCTGAGAACATTATTTCTCTCCCGTATTATTTATTTTGACAGGCTTTCTGAAGGATTTTTTTCTTTGTGCTTCAAATGCAAATTCAGATGCAAATTGTCTCAACAACATGCCAAGATTAGCAGCAACCCCACACAGATTGTGCAGAGGGAATGCACAATTTTCCCAAATTCCTTAATAAATCCACTCAAAAAGCAAGCTTTCTCTTGGCTGAATTTGAATCCCAGAAGAGAATGCTCAAGTCATTTGCAGTAGCTGATCAAAAGATTTATCTGAGTTATGCTCTCTCTTTTGATTCCACCACCCTACAAATTCTGAACATCTTGCTCAGTGATGCAGAAGATAGCATAAAGTAATTCAAACTTCCATTACAACTTGCACCATCTTTTTTCTTGGCTTCCATGAGTGGTACTCATGATTCAGCTACTCAATTTTCAGATCCCTCATGCTGCATAAAACTGCAATGTATCTCTGATAATATGCAGTAGCAGAGGAACTCACATGCAAAACTGCTACCATACTTTTGCTTTCATATTACTGCCTGGCACCACCTCTAAGCCATGGTTCTAGATGTGTAACTAGAGACACTGTTCCCATCATAGAGAAGAGACACATACAAGTCATTGCTTCTTTTGACTAGTAACACAAACTTGTCAAATCAGGGACATCTCACATCATGGTCTTGCCCATAACTTAATTTTTGCTGTTTTTAGTGTATCCACTTGAATCCAATCAATGGCTCTTAATTATCTGCAGAAAAGTTTATGAATGTTTAAGTGATGACAAAATGCCACAACATCAAAACTGTTCTGAATTTATTTGGCCAAATCCCTGATTTTTACTTTTTTTTTTTCTCCAGGCTGCTTGTGATGCAGGGAAGAGGATGCAAGGGGGACAAGCATTCCTACCCAGATGGGTTCTTATGGGATGCTAATTCCATTTTAGGTGATTTTTAGTTACTCAAGAAAAACAAAACATGCAACCAAGAAAAAAAAAACAAAAGAAACAAACCCAAAACCAGAACAAAAAACCCAACACATTTATCCTTTAAGCTGTTATTTCACTTTATGCTTCCTCGTTCTTCCACAATTCAAAAACAGTTGTTGAATATTTCTGAAAGTCATGGGAAGTAAGAAATTTGGAAAAAAAATTCTTAAGCAGAAAATTAGAGTACAACATTACAATATTACAGGTTATACACCAATTTAAAACAAACAGAAACTGTTGCCCATGACTGACTAATGTGGTGGCCAGTGGGCCTGTGGTACAAGAGACAAAGAGAGTCCACTGGTGGGACAGTCCCTAGTACCAAAAGATCCTCCCCAGGTTAGGGTGACAGAAAAGGCTTCCCCCAGGATGCTCTGTTCTGTTAAGTATCCCAGTTCTGCTTCCCAGGTTGGCCCATTGGCCTCCCCGCTCCTTGTTACCTTATATGTCTCTGCCCTAGAAGGTTCTCTGCTCCCCACTGGCCCTTGCCCCATCACCACTCCCCCAGAGCTTCCCATTGGCTCCCATCCCCTAGCCCCGCCTGCGTACCGCCCCCGTGCCCTCAGATCATTGGTCTCTGATGCTCCCTCTGCTCCCAAATATAAACCTGGACCCTCCCATGTTCTTTGTCTTTGTCCCTGGAACCCTTCACGTGTGTGGCTGCAATAAACCTCTCCTGTGGAACTGTGTATGAAGATCCTGCCTGCATCTTTGCCGCTGACCCATTTTAAGGAGCTATCCGTGTGTGTGCCCATGCATGCTGTGTGTGAGTGTGCGGTGGTCCTGCCGGAGCGGCTTCACTTTTAGGAAGGTTGCAGCACCTCACTATCTGGCACCGCCAAGCTGCCGGTCCGCGACAGACTAGCATGGTTTCCTATACAAAATTTAAAAAATGTGATAGCAGTTGAGGGCCAAAAGCAGAGTAAAAGTTTCTTTTATATGTTACTGAATTTTTTTCTATTTGAACTATAGTGAAGGTTTCCCCAAAGTTTGTACATCCATGACTGACCCAGTAGGTGATTTGTGTTAATATGGATTTAGTTTTGTACATATAATAAATGCATAATTATTTCAAGCCAAACATTTGTTCATTGCTGTAGGATTACAGTAATTTAAATGTAATTGTACTGTACAGACCCTGTTTCCCCCAAAGTCAATTGAGTCAGTAGTAGTTGGGTATGATGGTTGGATCTGGTTCAGTTATGTGAAGATAATAAGGATGAAAGTAACCCCTGCCGTTTGGAGAGAATGAGAAACTCAGATCACAGTGGTTTCAATCACCATTTTGGAGACTCTACAGTACTGAACACTAGGCCCTCTATAATTAATTTACTTAGTGGCACTGTCTAATGTGAACTGCACAGTGATGTAACCTTGGCTTTTGGAACAAAATTTGCATTGCAACTACAAAAAAATCTTTTCCAAGTGCACCAAAGTGGTGTTCTTTACAAAACAGCATTTACCCATGGAATCAGCATTATTTTCACCAGTTTTTTTGTAGCTTGAAAGTATTTTATTTTCTTCTTTTTTTTTCTAATATGATAATTATAAGAAATTAAATTTTTTCTTTCCTGATGTACTTCCTTTTATTTTTCTTCAGCTTTGGGCCATTTGAGTTCCCCAATTATTTTAGTTCTGTCCCCTCTTGGAAAGATGAGGGAATGCATGGGAAACATAACTACTAGTGCCAAGCTAGGAGAGATTACCAAGTCAGAAGAAATGAAACAACTCAATGGTTTGGATTCAGGTTTACTAATTGTTTTCTCTTATAAAATGAAGACACAAAATTCAACAGTCCTGATATATAAAGTAGCAAGTTCTTCCCTGACTTTTACTGGATATTCCTTTTCTGTATCTTCAAAGGCCTCAATAGTACTTTTTGCCACAACTCAGCACTAGAAGCTTTTATTTGGGACAATACTAAATTAGGCTCACTAATTTCTTGTCCAAGTCAATGCTCTCCTAGAGCTTTCTACTCTATATCTCTAAAAATGTATTCTTTGTTCCTGCATATTTTTGTCCTGCATTTGATAAGACTATACAATGTTTTTCAGGCTGAGTTGTGAATTGCGTGCTTCTTTCCAATATTGTATAGAATGGCAGGTACATCTCTCACTTTTTTTTTTCCAATTACAGAACAGAAGTAGTTATTGGATTATCTGAGGAGTTAGGCACATCCAGCTGTATTGTTTTCCGTGTGTAATTAAGAGGTCATCCTAGTATGTTCAGGAGCAAAGTTTCAATCTCTTTGTTAAGTGAGATAAAATGCATATTTGAATGAATAGTTCTGTTTTAATTATGAAAATATACAGTGCGTCCTGGACTCTGGAAACAGAAATGTCCTGTGTAATCATTATCCCACAGAAGGCACAGTAGCATCTAACAGGCACGCCACAGATTTAAAGCTGCTCACCAGAAGAGCCTGAAGAAGGGCTTGGGTCTCTTGACTTCTGTTTGCTATGGAATATGTATAAATGACGTTGTATAGGTAATTATGCTGCTGTTAAGAGGACCAGCTAGATACAATGTGAATATATGTATATATGCTCTTTGAATTTATGATCAAACCACTCTTACCTACAGTCCTAGAAATTTAATACATTCTTAGAAAAGAAATCCCATCACACAGTTCAATATTATCTTTGAAGTCTAACACATTAATAGGAGTTTTAGAAGAATTGAACCTTCAGACTTTTCTGTTCTCTTCATACAACTTACTCAGCTTGACACAGTTCTTACTTTTTTCCCTAGCATTTATCTGCTGTTTCAAATGCAGTAGAAATAGAGAAAGATAGATGGAAAGATGGGGGAAGAGAGAAATACTTTCTCTGTGAGCTAAACAGAGGGGTGGATCACCTAATTGTGTAGCCACTGCGCTTAGGCACTGAGAATGCTCTCTGTCCTACTAAACCGGATGATGGCCTCTCCGTCCACCAAATCCCCACCCCATCATGTACATATTCATACTGAAATTGCAAAATAAACATACAGCAGTGTAGACTTGGACAGATTTGGGAAAGTTAGAGGAGGATGTGCACTGAGGGAGAAAACAAAGCTGGTTCAGTCAAAAGTTCTCCAAGACTGCTAGGAACCTAGGAACTCTTTATGCAGGTTGATTCTATTGGCCAGCGGTAGGCACGGTAAGTTTGTCCCATGCTGGAGCTGTCGATGCCAGAAATTCTACTGACTGTAGCGGTTATGTTCCTTTTCCCCCCCAGCAGCGTCAGAAAAATCTCTTCCCCTCCATGTTTTCTGATATATAAGGGCCCACTTGTAAGAGGTTGTAATCAGAAGGGAGAGACGGGAGCAGTACCCTTTTTCTGACCCTCCAGTGAGAATGTTTTCTACTGAGTATTTTGCTGCTTTTAATACTTCTGGAGTTAAAGCAAGGAAAGCTCTGGTCATCTGGCTACATAAAGATTTCATTCATCAGGTAAACTGTTAAGATAAGGAGGAAGTTACTGAGACATGTCATGATAAATTATAAAGTTATGTATTTCTTAATAACAGACAATATGAGCTTTACATTTTAGCTGCTTGGTTATCCTGCAGCAGTCAAAGAAATTACACATGTATCAAATGTCATGCTGGTTATGAACAGTCAAAATATTGCTGCAGACCATTACAGCTTCTGCAGAATCCATGAAAAATTCTGTCATGAAGAAAAATCCTTCTGAGATTTTGTTTCTTCAGGCAAAAATATAATTGATTTTTAAATAGTTCAGAGAAAAAATGCTAAAAATACTGCTTGTTTCCAAATGATCACAGCATGTTTGATAGAAATACCGTCTTGAATAAGGAAATAACACTTATTTAAGCAGCTTGCAAAGAACATATTAGTCATGCTTCAATAAAACCTATGTTTGATGCTTATTAATTTTCCAGTTCACTTTGGGGTCTTAATGAAATTATTTGGTATTTAATTTTAATTTGGGAACTGAATTTTCAGAATCATGCAGAATTTTATGATGTTAAAAAGTTGGCTTTGTAAAGCATTCACTCTGATTTTAAAGCTTCAATCAAGTTCCACTTTCAGCATCATTTTAGTTATATTTACTGACATGCTTGAGATTACAAACGCTAGCCCTAGAGATTATATCTGAGTAAGGGCCATTGTAAGATATTTTTGTCCACACAAAGATGTCATATTTCAGTGACTTAATGGCAGAATGTAACTTATTTTGAGTAATGGCATGAAATTCTTGGCCATTAATATGTAGAGACAAATTGTTCTCTTTTGAGAACACAACAGCAATTCTTTGCTGCAAAAAGAATTTCTTTGCTATACACTGCAAAAAGAAGTAAGTAGTTTAGCATGCCTGCCAATCTGTGAAGGACTGAAATGCCTGTAGTTTTGTGACATTGTGCAAAGAATTGTTCTGTTTATACCTGGATGTCAAATGGCATAGCTGAAAAATTAAGCACTGCTCTTCTTGAAAAAAAATTGTTGGATAAGAAAGATTATATACATTAGTAAACAAAGTAATAAAAATATGGTCTTTTACTGGAAGTTTTTCAGTATTGCTATTGAGAGTTGCATTTGCTGTCCAATAGGCCTGCCAGTTGCTTTGAAACTTTAGGTGAACAGGGCTGACAAGGTGTCTACTTCCATCTCTTTCTGCATGCATTGTGTGTCACTCACTAGAGGCTGGATGAATGCAACAAAATAATTTCTATGAGTGTTTGCCTGATTTTGAATTAGTTTCTTTTCTTCTTATACTTTCTTACGTTTTTTTCCAAGAGAGGTATGTGTGCATTGCAAGGATATTTGCAGAAAGAACATTTTATGTGGGGCCATTCCAAGTTTTTATGGGAGTAACATTTTATATACTGCAGTAAACCACTTCAGAAAACAGAGTATATGTTTCCATACAATACAAGCACAGCAGGAATTGAATGAATCAAGATGGACAGGCCGGTGAAAGTATGTGCAACTGCACTTCATGGATGAGAAGAGAGAAAATGAATCCCATCACTTTAGGCACGTTGCTTCGGGTCAATCTAGTAGTAAAGTCCCACTAGGTTTTCAGTCTGCCACCACTTCCTATGTCAATTTTTCTCTGTGTCAGACTTAAACACTTAGTGATTTACAGTTCTCTCTTCTCCTATTATAGTCATGCTTCTGTAATTAGAGGTCAGGCATCATACAGTGTGACTGTAGTGGCCAGCCACAACTAAGCAACTTTGCTCCACTTCCTAATACCTACTGTTGAAAATTCCTAACGAGCCATACATGTTATCTCATAAACAATACTAGAAGTTACAGAGACAAATATTGCCTATCCAGTTATCAATCTTCTGTTCACCTGAATACTCTAAACAAAGAACAGCCTACCCCTGCCTATGCTGGAAAAGAAATCACAAGCTCACAGAAATCACCTTTAAATAGATGGAGGAGGGAAGGTTCTAAGAACAGATGACAGAAGAAGACTAGAAATAAGAGTGGCAATAAGCAATAATTACAAGTGATAACCTTTAGGAGAAAGAAATATACAACACATACTTGTTATAATAGAATTGAGCTAGAAAAAACCATACTGTTAAGGTAGGTTGGAAATTAATGAGCAGCAATAAGACCTTGGTTTTCATAAGAGAATATATTAAATAAAATACCAAAAGGTCAGTGTGATCAAGTGATCAGTGTGGATCCAGGGATGGTGTGATGTCAAGAAAAGAGTGGAAATTGCTGTCTGTTATCTGTTCAATAAATCTAGTAGTACAGGTTTTGTCTTATATATAAATAAAATGTTAGTCTTACTTGAAGGGTAGTGACCCTTTATTCCTACAAATTGTAATTTTATTTTCTTTCAGATACCTTCTCCTATAAATCTTTCACTAAATTCATGTCAAGCTTTCCTAAAGACAGACATTTTTTTCCTAGTCTTCCTCATACTTCTTCCTAATCCGTGTCTCTGCTCTGTGTCTGATATTTCTGGATAACACTTTAGCTAGCACAGGACAGATCTACTCATTCTCTCTCATTTTGGAGAACAAATCTTCTAAACTAAAACCTCAACTCTATTCATATTTATCACACTAACAAGAAAGACCCATGTGGTGAAGGGGTGGGGTTTATTTTTTTCCAACACATTTGCACAGACCATTAGTGATGTCTTCTTTAATGTAGTTCAAATCTCTCATTTGTTTAATCTTATCAAAATAAATGGTTGTTTATTTTTCTGCTTATTACTCAGAGGTCCATGATAAAAGCCACTGAGCATTCTTTTTTACGACCTAGACTACCTAATACACTGATTGACTTAGGGCTGGTTGGCTTTCTGATTCTACCCAAAAGAAAGTGATAAACCTCCTAGATTAATGCTGAAGTGTTACAGGAAGTAATTCCTTTATGTATTGTCTATTTTACCAAAAAAGCTTCCTGGTATTCAGAATTTCCATCTGTTCTGTATCTTCTTTGGTTTCCTTTCTAATCTTCATATACCATTTGCTAACTTTTAAAACACATCAAAATCTAGCTCAATTTTTCAATCAGCTCCTGGATTTTTAGCTGCAAACTAAGTATTTCTTTTTCACATTTGCTTCTCTTTTCTCCATGTGGAGGACAACAAAACAATAGAGTGCATTGAATTAACAGAAAAAGTAAACTTTGAAGAATGCGGAGGTCACCCTTCTGTAAGAATGCATAATTTCTCTGTAATCCAGAAGAGAGTTAACATGAGCATATCATCACGGTCTATTTGATAGACTCTGCTATATTTTTACCACACAAATATTTCTACATACTTGCCAATCATTGCTTGATTTTCCAACCTGTGAAGACAGACTACTGAGATCCCGTATTTTTGAAAGCCCTTTTTTATCCCACCATAACAAAATAATACTTTGGCTTTTACTCAGCTCTGTCATTAGAAGTTGCCTACATTAACCTTAATGTCTGTGCTGCTTTCATGAGTCCAGGCATTTCAAGAAAACTGGTAAAATCCTTATGTCTTCCTTAAGACAGTTGGATTCACAGGTGTACAGGGGCAGGGAAATGACAGAACAAGAGTGTGCACACTCTTGGTTTCCTCCATCACGTGAATTAATCTCCTAAGAAGTACATTTTAACAATGTAGTGCCTGGCACACTTAATTCATAGAGCCCCTAATCTTTACCAGGGGTCTAGAGCAGAATGGGTATATTGAGAAGGATAATGTTTAGTAGCCTAAAAAAGGTACAACACCGACTTAATTTTATCACTGACTTTTTCTGTGTGGAATTCCAATAGCCAAAGATTTCTCTCAATCAATTCTTCCTGTTAAATGGAGATAAAATCTGCTTAGGGAATGCATCAGTTTGCTGCATAAGCAGTGCAGAAATCTTCTGAAACAATTTGGGGGCCACAGTAGACTGCATATATGCAGGAAAATGGACAAACTGTTTGCATGCATGATTTCACCTATCTTCCAAAATCAGATGTGTTTGCTAAGAACTCTATCTTCTATCATTGTCCCCAGACTGGTAAACCCAGACTTTCTGGTCAGTTGAAAAACGTGGATTTGGCTGTTTTGGCATACTATTTTGATAGAAGGTGATACTGTGATTTTTACACAACTTGTGGTTCTCCTAACATGAGCATCAAGGAGTGGGGCATTTGAGGATGTGTAATCCGAATGGACGTATTAGGGACAAGAGGAATATTCATCAGGCTTTGACTGCATCATAGCCTGTGATGAACTGTGAAACCCAACCTGTGCTTATAGCTACTTAATAGTGCTTATAGCTACTTAATAGTGCTTTTATCTCATGGCCTGCCTGCTCAGATAAATATTGGTTTAATATTTTTTGTAGACTGATTTTACTTGGAGAACAGGGTTGCAGCAGTAACCAAGTCAGTTTAACCTTGGGATTGTATTTGCACATGCTTGTTTAGCTGGCAGCCTTTCTGTGCATACACACATCCTCTTTATCCAATCTTTTCCTGCCCTAACAATCTTAAATATCTTTGTTTTATGAAAGTTTGATCTAGATAGTGATGAAAAGTTACCAGGCGGAGTAAAAAGATGAAATATTTGTCTTTTCGGACAATTAGCCTTCTTCGGGGGGAGAATTATCTTCTGTATTCCAGTGTAAAATAGCCTGCTATCATACATATTCACGGTTTTGAAGTGCACTTGATCTTGCAGACTGCTTTGTATTAACAACTCCCAATGAAGTCAGTAGGAACTGAAATACATTAGAGAGCTCAGATTAGCATTATTTAGGATATGGTTAAGTTTTGAACACTGAAATATGCAACATGAGTACAGAAGTTTAATATCCTACAGCAGGCTTCATCCTCTATCAGCAAGGATACATCCAGAGGATGTCCTGTCAATTAGATTCACTTCTATTATGCATCGCATAGGAAAGAAAACACGTGATCACATACATCTATGAGAACAGATGCATTTCTTGCCTGCCTTACATGTAATTAAGTCTTTTGCCAATAGCCTATAGTCTCTTACACAGACCGTGTTTTACTGTAGTTTGCAAATTTGCAGCTTTATTAGGCCAAGATAATACAACAACTCAACATTTTGTGGCTTTGTAGGTTAGGTTTCTGAGAAATGTGGAAATACAGCTTTTCATATGCAATAAAATCTCCAGAAACTATATAACCTTCTGCTTACTAGCAAATCAAGCAAAGAGCACTTTGAGAAATGTTACTTTTCTCAAGTTCTTTTGCTAATGTTTTTTTTCCTAATGCTTTGTTCCTGTCCAGCAAAAGTCACATGGAATGTTAGAGAAGGATAATGTATTATTAATACTTATTTCTTAGGTTCTTATAGAAGAAATCCAAAGTTTCTCCACAGGAAAAGAACCCAAATCCTGGACCTCAAGGTCACACTAACATTCTGTGTTGGCAGGTGCTGAAAAGTTCTCTGTAATCCCTGGTTGAAGAAAGGGAAAAGGAATCTTCAAACTCAGTAAATGCTAGACTATTTGGAATGGAAAGCTTCTTTTAGAGGTTTGAGAATGGAGAAATAATCAAGATGACTGCCTTATGCTCAATCTGTCAAAAACGTTCATCTTTTTCAACTGAATCTTTTCACAGTGTTCTGCATGCTCTGAAATGGGTTCAGCTAATACAAAAGGAAAATGCTGTTGAATGCATATGCTAGTCTGTGCCTGTGAGCAGTTATTTCAACAGAATTTCACCAGACCTCCATTAACCACCTTTCAAAATTCATACTGCAGTCCTCTGAAAAAGTCACTTGTTCATGTTTCAGCTATAAAAATAAATTTATGCAATACAGAACACAGGCAGAAAGTAGTAAAAAGAAGAACTGCTTCCAGCCTAGTTGTGTAATTCATACCACATGTTTGAATTGCAACAGAAGTTTAGGTCAAGAATGCATCTCATCAGAGACCAAATGCCATTTTAGTGTTAACTGGTCTGAGTATTTCCACCTGCTTCATTCCTTCATGCTTATCTCTTCATATACTTTGCCCATCCTATGAAAGATCTTGCACATGCCACCTAAATATTTATCTTTACTACTGTGTAAACATGTCTTCTCAAAACATCAATTAGATATTCATATATACACATATCTATATATATGCACACACATTGCAGCCTAATGGCCTTTTCTTAATGCTGTCAAACACAGATGTCCTCAGGCACTCCCATGATTGTCTGGCAGGGCTATCTGACCCTATGGTTACATATATATGTATCTAATATATTATATAAATATACATTTATATATGATACATTTAAGAAATGGATCTCAGGCAATCACAGACCAATGTGAAAATACGTGGGTTATGTTGTTTAACAAAATGGCAGCTCCCTGCCACAAAATGGTGGCCAAAACTAAATGGCATCCTGATGGGTAGGCTGGGGAAGGGCCTCCTGGGCCTGGTGGTCTGGGTAAAGTGACAGGGGTGGCTGGTTCAGGCAGTCATGACAGACAATGTGAGCAGCGGGAAGGGGGTGACTGCTGGAGCAAATGGCCTGTGAGCTTGGTGGGAGCGGGGTAGGACTTCTGTCAGACACTGGGGACAGGGCACCATCCCTTCTTGCCCAGTTATCAGTGGTATCTGTACTCCTGGCCAACATGGCAGAGAAAAACACCAAAATATCCAGAATAGGGAAAATATTTTGAGGGATTTTCCTTTTTCTAATAGAACTACATTTTGGTTAAAGCTTGCAAAATCTTCTTTATCACAACACATTCTTATTTTTATCACAACTCAGTTTGCTTTCTCCATTTTTGAATAATTCCATAGTCTGTTCAGTTTTGAATAATGTTCTACTATGTTCAGGGTTAAATCAGAATAAGTGTATTAAAGTATTTATTATGTTTCCTCCAGATATAAAATACATTGCTCACTGATCACAATAAGATCATTGCTCTGTGATGTGAAAGTTTTTGAGCTCTGCAATAACAGACATTTCTGACATGTTTTGTGGAAGCAGAAATATGTTAAAAAGAATTTCTATTCTTCCACGACATTTTCAATCAGTGACATGTGAAAGTAATGGTATTACCAACAAAATGTACTTACATATTTTGATCTCCCAAGGCTGTGACACATTCACTTTAATTTTTGGTAAAGAGATAACTTGTGTATAATTGTACATCTAGATTGCATGCTATATTTTTTAACCATATCTCCCTCTAGAAACAAATGTCCTGGAATTCTAAGAATAATCCCATTTTTGATTTCTGTATGTGATGCCATTAAAATTTATCCTCATTAAGCCAGCTGCAGAATCAGGCTTTATTAATCATCTAAATAAGCTCTGCTTTACAGAAAAAAAACATAAAAACAAGACAGTCCCCTCTGCAAATCCTACAAAAATGCTGCTCTTTGTAATGCCCCTTTGCCATCCATCTAACCAAAATTTGAAGCCAAACTAGCAAATTCTGCCCAGCTGTTTGTGTCATGCAGCTTATTCCCTCATTACAAAAGAGATATTAATGACAATAGAGATTAACTAGTTAGTGGAAAGTTTAGCACCTGAGGCCTTTGCATTACATTAGGAACTCCCTTTATATAATGGATTTGCTAAGAATTTTGTGATGTTGGTTTTTAGTGTATTCATTCTAAATAATTAGATTCCTAGTTTTCAGCTGAATTTTAGAATCCCAAAAAAGATGCATGTAGTTTTCAAATGCTGGGGTTTTTTTAGAAAAAATAGAAAATCTGAAACTTGAATCCCAAATTTATTGTACATTTTTCCTATATCACAGCATGTCTGAAATAGTTCTCAAAATTATTTATCATGCATGAATACCTCTCAAATAATTAATTACTCATTATTTGTTATCCATTCTACAAATATTGCTTGTTATCTGTTACTCAGTTATATAATTTTGTAATATATCACAGGTCATTCTACCTCTTACAGCATGTTGGTTTGGACTACTTTTAAGAAGTACTTGGCTGCTACCAAAAGTAGTATTGAGTGCTTGCTTTATTTTCTCAATAAATCTACCAATCTGCAAGATCTAATGACAAGGAGGAAGGGGCATCTGATATGATACTGTTGAAACATCATCCTTCTCAGGTAGTATTTTGCTACTGGGATATCTATGTTCTAAACATAAATACAAGCCTCATTTATGCCAGCACTCTACCACCAATCACGATGAACTCTCAAAAGCATGCTAAAAGCCTCTTTTATGGAAGAGAATAAGAAAACATTAAGAAATACATGCTGATACCCACATCAATTCAGCCGAATCAGACCCAAAACACAGAGACTGATGCATTTCCTCACATACGAATATTGGGAAGAGAACTGCCTCAGACACCCTTTGCAAGTCCTCTCCCTGTGGATGGGGGAGAAGGTCTTGGGCAGTACCAGCTTGCCCAAGCCTGGAGGGAGAGGTGAGGCCCTTGTGGACCTCCAGAAAGCTTCTTTTCTCTCTTGTTATGAACAGCTCATCTAATAGTCATACAGATTCATGCACAACTTGGAAGGCCCAAAGGAATCAAAGTTTGTTACTTTAGAGAAGTCTCTGACTACAGCGATATTGATGAAAATGATCTCTTGATTCTTCGAGTCCAAAAAACAAAAAAAGAATCTGAAAAATTAGAGACAAGGGAGACAGATAAGTGAGAGGAAGGAAGAAGAAACAGACTTATGAGTACAGAACTTCCCTGAGTGACACATCTGGGATTATACTGCTTTTTGTTCTCTGACATTAAGACAAACAGGACTGTATCTGCCAATCTGGTGTAGTAAGTAATTTACCTGTTACTCCAGTGACAAGAAAGGTATCTCAAGAGGAAAACAAGCATGCCTCTGACTAATCTCTGATCACTCTAGGTTTTTTTAACTTCTCTAGCTCAGATAAAAATAATAGAACAAACAAAACATCCATTACCACAATCTAAATGATTTTAAACCATTTTTCATATGTAGCACATAACGAAAGGCATCCAGCAGAAAATTACTTGGAGAACAGACTGTTAAATTGTTGCAAAAATAATTAATAAACTCTTCAAAACCCAGTCAGACACTCTTCATCTATTTTCCAAATCTGAAAATTAATGTAGCTTCTAATTTGAAAGATTCTCAAGTGAGAATATCCAG
Organism: Struthidea cinerea; assembly: GCA_013397865.1. Classification (NCBI taxonomy): domain Eukaryota; kingdom Metazoa; phylum Chordata; class Aves; order Passeriformes; family Corcoracidae; genus Struthidea; species Struthidea cinerea. The sequence continues at coordinate 92,351 of VZTI01002791.1, forward strand.
CTGGGCTTTTATTTCCATAAGTAATTTTTGTTCTATGATAAGGTAGCAAATAAACAAGTACTATGAATTTCCAACAAGCATATATCCAACATTTTAAACAGGCTTGAATAGCGCCTACTGGGAATAATCAAATTCCTTAAACAATTAGACAGAAAAAGCAGTGCATTTTGGGGCAGTTTTAGTATACCTTGGGTAGTGGAATAAAATGTTAGACTCAAGACCCAAGTGATTCTAGTCTACTGTGAAGTATAATAATAGCCCTGAAATGCACTATGCCTAGAGGAGATTATTGTCATTATAATTTAGAATTCATGCAGAAAAACAACGGAGTCTCGCTAGACTCTTTTGATAAGGGTTTGACATTACAATCAGAAAGTTAAATCTGGAAATCTACATTAATTTTGCAGTAAAGTGTAAAGGCTTCATTCATTGTCAGATCTCCCTTTGTCTTTCTCTTGATACCAGCTTAGTTGTGATTTTTGTCAAACAGAAAAGCTCCTGTTCTGGGCAATCACACAGCAGTTAGTTGACAACTGGAGCAGAATCTGAAGACTTGCACAGTCCTTTATGGAAGAATAGCTTAGATATGTTTGTATTGTCACTGGTTATTATTTCAAAAATACTATTTTAATCAATGCAAATATAGTTAGCAAGCTCTTCCAGAACAGAATGCTTTGTGGCTCATATTGTTTACTGCCTTTAGCCAAAATTCTGGATGAAAACCCTGAAGTAATGTCTTCAATATAATGCAAAAAGAAATAACAGTCAGCTAACATTGTTGAGCTCTTCTTTACAGGCCTACGAAAAACATACATGAGATTTTACTTTGTTGCTGCAAACGGATCCCAAGAATCGGTCAAAGTGATTTTTTACGCTAGCCATAAAAGACAGCAGCACAAATCCTGTTGTGAAATACTGAGAATAAAATATTTGTATAGTTGTTATCTGTGCTTCATAATAACAATAGCAATTTGCACGTACATAGTTTTCCACTGATAGGATTAATCAGACATTTTTTGTAGGAAATAGTCTAACAGTTTGTGAGACTAGACCTGCTGAAAGAAAACTTTTCTGGAACTGGCTACTTGGACTTTTGAGTGATAGAGATATTACCATTGTAGAAGTATTAGGATAATAAAATAAATAATTAAAAATAACTTTTGTCTTGCATGCTCTCTTGAAGCAATGTTTTGGAATTTGGTATGTCTTACTGAGGAAAATAAAAGGAGCCTTTAGAAAAAGCTTTATTGTTAAAAAATCCTTTTTTATAAGTTGTGACAGAATTACATGAGAGATGTTCACAGAAAATTATACATTCATATTTTTCATTAAGACATGCTTAACTGGTTTTTTTCTTCTATATCTTTTCTTCTGTATTTTTCTTCTTATCTTTCAGTAGAAGAATCCTGTTGCATTTTTGTACCTTTAAAACAGTCTTTTGAAACTATTTGTTTCCAAAAGACAGATATTACAATTTGCAAGGAAGACTTGTACATAAGCAAGCAGTGGAAATTATTAGAAAAGGGATTAACATATTGCTGACTGAGCTAATAAGAATTCTCAACTATCAGAAGAATTAGATACATATTGTGAAGGGAAAATGAATATAAATGTCTGTTCTTCATATTTAGTACAAAAAGACAGTCTATTACTTATCTGCAAACACTGCAGCAAGAAACTAGGGGTTTTGATGCCAGATTTTCTAACTGTAGTATCTGAATCATATAGTTTTCCCCACCTTAACTTGGTGAACACATACCTCCCTTCATTCACGTCAAACAAACGTCTGTCAGCATTGTTGCTGGTTTGGTTAGAGAATGATGTTGCCCCTCTACTAAATTATGTTTCCTTCATTAATGAGAGAATTTGCAGAAAGGTAGGCTGTGTGTATGTGTTTGTAGTCATCACTTCAGCGAGGTCATATCTACAGAGTTTGAAAAACAGTTTTCATTGAAATGCCAAGTGCATTTGGGTAGTTTCTCTGAACTTCAGTGCAGGTCTGTGAATTGGTAAAATGCCTGAACTGGAACAATGCTGTTCTGCATTTTCTGTTGTGAGAAGGGGTGTCTCGCAAGTTGAAGTTTTGCTGTCTAAGGCAATGGTCTTTCACTTTGTAAAAAGCATTAGGAAAATGAATCTCGCAAGCAACCTGTCAAGGAGAAAATACTTGATTCTGTTATTTGCAAGGATTTATATAACTGAGTTCATAGTCAAGTACTAGAAATATACACTGGACATTTGCATTTTTTAATTTATTTATGAGGTAATTACCAGCAATCAGAGTTTCTGATCTATGTATCTATCTCTATGTCAGAATATGTAAATATTTACACACATATAGGAATCTGCACTATTCAGAAAAATATTCATTTTCAGGCCAAGCATTGGAAACTGTAGACTTTTCATTGTAGTTTGTGAGTTCTAGTCAGAATTTTGAAGCAGAATGAACTTAGGATCAGGAAAAAGGAAGCCGCTGCACTGAGGGGCATTCATTATCTGTGATCAGCCCTACCAATTCATCTATAGTCAAGAGCCTCCTGCCAAACTTCAGTCTTTTCCTGCAGGCCTTGTTTCATCTCAAGGTAAGCCAAAGCTTGGGGGAAAAATTGCCTATCTCAGCCTGGCACATGTTTTGGACTCAGCAAGAAACTGAAATTGAGCCCTGGAGCTAGGAGACAGTCTTATGAAGCAATCTGTGAAAATAGTACCCTCTCCACATTATTATACCCTTATGTCAACTAGTTTTAAAAAATATGAGTACATATTACCATACCAATAGGTATTTCTCCCAGCATTTCCAAATTGACTTTTATTTCAGTCCACTAAAAGAGTAGGTTCTGCTTCCATGTTCAGAACTGGATCCAGTGCATCGCAGAAGATAAGTGGTCAAACGTGGATTTTGCCCACTTCTGATACAAGCTAATCACTGCCAGCATTGCCCAGCTGTTACTGCATAGCCTATGAATGCAAGTTACAGTCAATTTAGCTTTCTTTATGCAGTAAAATTGCAAATGGCGTTTAGTATTCTGAAACAAGATCCTTGGTAAGAAGTGGTTTGATATATGAAACAAGAGAAAAAGCTTTATTTTTTTTTTCTGGTAAGTGGAAAAAAAAGGGCTGGAAATCTTTTGTTTTGAAATGAAGACTTAAAAAATTAGCAATAACCAATGACGAATGAAAATATACAGAAATTAGATAGTCCTACAGCAACCTTTCCTATCATATTTTCATGTTAATAATGGTCAATAAATACAAAGTAGACTCTCACAAGGGAAAATTTTCAGCAGTGTCGCAGTTTTTATTTTCATTGGCAAATACTCAGAGGTAATCAAATCTTCACCAGGATAAATTTCTTGTATTTCCGTTGCATGCAAGGACTTAAACAGAATATATGCCATATTATAACTCAGTTAAACTACATGATTTAGTTTACCTGAAAGAAAGGAATCACAGCTGATGTTCTAATACTGCTTTTATTCTTTTCTAAAGAAATTCACTTTCTTGAATTTCTGAAGTTGTGATTTATTTGTCTGTGATGGTTTTTTTGCTTGCTTCACATTTCAGTTGAGTGAGAAAGCTTCATTAATCCCAGGAAAACGAAGAGCTGAACTAACATAATTTCACTGCTAGGATAGTAGTTGGTGTCCTTCAATGATTTGTATCAGCCTTTCTGTTATTTCCTTCTTACTTAGTACTGCCACAGTGGTCGCTATCAATGTGGGCATGCAATTCTCTGAAATTATTCACCTGAGACAATAAAGCATGTATCTGAATAAACGCAGTAGAAGCCTTTGTTCCAGGGGTTTTTTTCCATCATAGAGACATTACATGGGGTCTTCTGTTTGAAGATTCATTGTCCAGCTATGCCTTCTGCTGTTGTGCTGGATGTCTCTGCTCCCATGTCTGACTTAACAGAAAAAAGGTCTTAAAGATTATACATTCATATATCTCATTGCCAGCACACAGTTTAGTAAATCTCAGTTTTAACAAGGTCTGCATAAATCTCTCTATGCCTAGGTTTTCTGCATCTGAAAGTTTCAGCCATAAAAATCTGACCTCAGATCAGATCTCAACACCATGTTTGTCCTTCAGAATACAGGGGGGTTTTCTGCTACCTCCCAATTTGGTGTCTAATCAGGGACAGGCAATATCTGTTAATTTAATGCCTTTAGTTATTTACACTATAATGTTATTTTGAAAGTCATCAGCTGACATGAAAAAATAAAAGTAATCTTAAGGATAAGGAATTGAGCACAAAATGGAAAACATGAGCATGACAGTGATACCCAGTGATACCCACTGGGTATTCTCCATCACAGATGTATGCTGAGCAAAAACTCTTCCTTTGTCACCCCCCCAAAAAAAAATCCCAAAGAGAACTAGAAAATTTGCAGAGGATTGTAATAGATGACCAAAAGTGTAGAAGCACAAGGGAATATTTCATGACCATCAGCCTTAGAAAAGGGAAAATGGAAAAGAGAGCATATGAAATGGCACTGTATGTGATTATACTGTTGCCTTTGCTCCTATTCAGAATGTACTTTTGAAGTGAAACTCCTGACTATCTGCATTTCCTGTATTTGACATTTAGAAGCTGCTACTGCTTCTGTTTGCAGGTCCTGCCAGTAGCAGGACGGTGAATTTCACATTGGCAGATACACATGCATGTGCACACACACACATGCACACAGAGGACTCAAGTTCACTAGCTAGGTATACAGACAACCCAGTCTACAGCTGCTGTCACTTAGACTTTCCGACTCATGCACACACAGGAAAGAGAGTGGCATTACAAAACAAAAGTAGTGAGTCTCAGTCATACAAGTGTACTGACCACACATTTGCTTACACGCAAAAAAGCCTCCTCCCCTCCTCTTTGTTTTTCGTAGTTGCATTTCTCTTCCATCCACCTTGATCCTTCCTTTCTCCATCCTTGTCCACCCCAAATAAAGAGTGCACATGTAATTGGGTCTAAGCCTTACTTTATATTACCAATAGGGTTACTTAGGTGCTCCTCCCCCAAAGAGTTTCAATACTACTCACAATTATCTGTGAATCTTGGCCATTTCTCACACGCCTCCTCCTTAGCCATCTGTGCAATCCAGCCATTCCTCACAGCACTAGCTGTAATTTATGCCAGCTTCTCACTGTGTTATTTATGGTGTTCAGCAATTTCTCATGTCACGTTCTGTAGATTCTCAGAGTCTGCTTGGATAGCTAGACTTCCTGCCAGGGCTGCATATCCTAACACTCAGCACCAACCATTTCACTTTATGGTTCTGCTCTTCTTGAACGACATTGCTTAGTAACATTGATGCAGCTGCCACAATCATTAAGTGCCACAGGAGAAGGAAAAAGAGAATTCACATAGTACATTCTTACACCTCTATCCATTGAGGGCAGTATGGTGTTGAGTTAACCACAGAGCAAAGCAACTTTTCCATAAAAATTAATTTGATTGAATGGAGGGGTAGATGAACAGAGATTGAAGAAATGCATGTAAGGACTATAAGGGTGTGTTTGAGGTGAAAAATGCTTTAAATGTCAATGCTAACAGACAGCAGCCATATAATTTTTAACTACAGAGGAGTTCATCCTGACTAAATTTCAATAAATACAAAATGTTTTCCCATCATTACTAAACCTGAAATAATTGAGCAAGCTCTTTAAGCATTTGTGAACATGTCTTTTAAATGGATGAGGGGAAAGGAGGTTTAACACACTGTATTCTTCATTACATTCTCCAGTACAGACTCTAAGTCTCTGTGTGATTCACAGCATATAACATAGGTATAGCTACATGAGGCTGATGCTATATCTTCTTTCGCTAGACCTGAGCAACCTTTAATTTTTCAACAAGAAGCTTGGTCACCGAGTATACATCCCCATATATAATTTCTAAATTTCTGAGGAGATGAAGACACCAATTAATATTTTAATGATTTTCTAATAGTCAGTGCCTGAAATTGTCCTCGTTGTTGGTCACAAATGTAAAACATTCTATCCAAGATTTTCATCATAATGATAAGCATTAAAGAGTGCTCTCATACGTCTTGCGAGAATATAAAATGAGATGTCAACATGGGAAGAATTAAAAAATTTTAGTAGCTTCATGGTAATTTGCACCTCAAACTAAAATCAAAACATTAAAACAAAAAAAAAGAAGGGTGGATGTAGTTGAGTTAAGAGTACCATTTTCCATAGATTCTCCTAACAAAAATAAAAAGTTCTACTGAGTCTAAGCTGGAACATGAGAAAGAGATTATGAATACTTGGTGGATTATTGACACGACTATAATACAAATATGTTTCTCCATAATATATTGTAGCTCCACAGAAAACACCCACTGAAAATCATAAACTCATTACAGCATTTGTTCTTTTCTGGAGATGTGAAGATCTATTTTAAGGCCTTCATTCTGTTTTTAATTATGAAACCTCCTACTGTCTTAAGAAAAAATCCTTCTACTATCTTAAAATCACCCAAATAAAAATTAGACAAGGGAATCAGAGGTATACATCTCAATAAGAATTTTGCAGTTTACCTTCCTGAAATTAGACTAAACACATTCTCTTCTGTAGTGTGAATAACGAAGGGACTGAGGAAAGAAGACAAAAATCTAGATAAAGTAAGCACCAAACTGGACAGATGTCTCAACTTCAGACTGTATAATGGAAATTCTAATATGACAATAAACATGGTAAAAAAGATAAATTAATTTTACAGAGAACACTAGGTTGAACCCAGCTTTTTTGTTCTTTTCTTTTCCATTTGTAAATTAAAATCAACAGTGTTGTATTACCTAGACAGTCTGTTGGCTCCTCCAGGTGAGGTTCCACACAGCAGGGGTACCCCCAGCTGACACTGTGACCACATGAAACGAATGTGTGGATGAAAGGACAAGGCATGTAGAGGTATCAGGGATGAGAGGATCTAGGAAACTAGTATAGCTGTTGTTTTTTCAGTTCACAGAAACAGCTGACTCCCTCGATAGGTGTAATAATCACTTGATAAGATAATAATGACTGAGATTATTATTTCTAGAACAATACCATAAAAATCAGAAGTGGATAAATGTGTAAGTACGTGACACTTATTCATTAACGTTAAAAAAAAAAATGTCCATTTTCCTTTGATGAATCAGCATTAATTGCCAATTATTGCTTAGAAGTCAACATGCTGCTGCATCTAAGAATATATCATAAATTTAGTGTTGTCTTATTCTACCCACTGTTATGCTTTTTAATGAGTTTGCTTATAGAGAGCAAGAATTTTGTTACTTTACAATGCCATCTTCACCATTACAGCCTTGTAAATGACCTATGGACATTTTCTTCATCTCATTAGGTGCTGGACTTTTCAGCTAAAGTAAACAAGGGAATTGTTAAATGAGTGCCTTTCTTGTCACAGAAACTGCGTTACATCAGTATTTAAATTCATTAAGGCTTGGCATCTTTTATTTAATTTTAATAAAATGAGAAAATACTACATAACTCCTCATACCCACTCCAACAATAGCAAATCACTTGGGCTTAATTTCAAGCTGTTGAAGATCCATTAATTCATTTTTATTTCCTTAGAAAAATATCTTACAGTGGCTTTCTTGCCATTGTTCCTCTTTTATTCCCAGAAGGATTATTTAATTGTCTATAGAGTAATTTATATCTTGGCTTCATAACCTCAGAACTCAAACAAGCATTTAAAAACTTCAAGAAGAAAAGCTACATGCATAGTACTAAAACCTGTATCCTCTACAATCCTTTTTCTTTATATCTTTTGCTTTCCCTAAGGTTTTGATTAGAGTAAAATTAAAATGATCCAGCTGTCATGTTCAGTGGTCATTTTTGTAGGCTAATAGTCTTCTTACTGAAAAAAACAACCACAGAGTACACAAACCTGAATTATTTTTTTAAACTTTTCTATTTACAGGTAATTATAATATATCATGATATACCTCTTCCAAAAAAGTCAAAGTGTGCTAAATTCTCCAAAGTCCTGTCCATGCCTGTATTCACAGAAATTTAAATCATGCAGAGACATGTTTTTTCCTTTACAGTATCTTTTGTAATGGGAAACCAATTTAATAGCTATCTAAGGAAGTCTGAGGCATTCTACATAGTCTTTTACAAAAAATCTTGACTAAGAAGCCTGAAGACTCTTGCGAATGATATTGTCTATGAGCAGTAAAACTACAGTACTTAATTCAGACCCTCTCTCTGAGAGAACGTGTGGTACCTAGTGGGACGAACACAGTGTCAAAAGGTTTCATATTCTCTGTACTGACAGTCAGAAAAACAGGGTCCAGTTCAAGGGGGGTTTATGGTGTCTTCTAAAAATACATTTTCTGGACATCCGGTATTTCTGGAACTGAAGCTTTGTGGATGAAGACAGCAAAAAAGCCCTGTGAGAGCATAAGGGCCCTTATACTGAGACAACCAGTAGGGTCTGAGGAGTGTATGACACAGTGAAAGGAGGGGCTGCCAGTTTGGTAAGAATTATTTTTGTTCATCACATTATCGCAACAGTTTTCAGCTTTCAATCTTCTTCAGAAAGCCTTCAGGAACTTTAAGCTGCTAGCTGGTTTTTTTCTCTCCTTTACTTATTAAACTGTCTTAGTCTAAACCCATGAGTTTTCTTGCTTTTCCTCTTCTTACTCTCCTCCTTGTCCTCTGGGGCAGGGCAGGGTAACAGAGTAGCTGTGTAGGGACTTAAAATACCGGCTCAGGTCAACCCACCACACCAAAACCAAAATATGGTATGTCCGTTCAGCTTCCCAGTTATAAATCTGCAAGTCCATGTGTGTGCACACAATCTCATCTCTAACAGCTGAGATCCATTCTTCAGCCAGAATTCTGTACCAGAATGAATGGACCTGACTTAACCTTTGCAGGAAAAAATAAAAGTTTATATGCCAGCTCAGTCTAAAACTAAAGGCTGATTAAAAAAAGTATTCATGAGGAGCAGGAGAAAAACTACATGATGTGCATAAATCCAGTGTTTCTGCTTATAGTCCAATAGTGTATCACAAACTCATTAATAAGGAAAAATAATTAGTGCTAAAAAGAAATCATTCCTTTTTCTATAAATTTAGCAGCAGAAGTGCTGCAGGCCAGTGTTAGTTCTCAGGCCAGTATGTCTGATTTGACATTATGGAATTATAGGCATCTGGATCCCCCCATATACACATCAGAACAGGAAATAAGAGAAAGAGAAGTGCAAAAACCTGAAATAAGATCATTTGTGTTAATAAAGGGGGAAAAAAGTCGCTGCTTTTTCCTGCCTGCTTGCTTCTGCTCATCTTTTTGCTGTACCTTTTCTTTCCCTTATAAGCATTGGAGTCAAGGTCAAGCTTCATCTAGTTATGAGAAAGATGTGATCAAGTGGAACTGAACTGAACTATATGATATTGCCCTTCTTTTTCCCCTAGTCTCAGGTTCCAGGACTGAAACCTAACAAAATGCAGCAAAGTAAATAGTTTATAGCTTATAAATTCATTACCAGATTTGGATTGCTATGAAGCAGTGTTCGGAGGCCCCTGAGGAGGCTGGTTGCTCAAACTGTCAGTCATTCACTGTCTAGCAGTGCTGCTTCAGTAAGTTGATTTTTTCTGGGCATCATCCTGCAACTAAGACAATTTTTAGGGACAAAAATCTGTTTTTTAATCTTATGTCTTCTTTCAAATTAAGTTCTTGGTGTAAGAGGATACAAACCAGCTACATTCTCAATGAAATTCTCCTCCCTTTTACCTATTTCATCCATGAATCTCCTCCATGGTGCTTTCCCCATACACAATGTTTCTCAATTACCTAGGCATGTCATTGCAAGGTAGCACTCATCAAAAAGAAATAAACAATTTTTTGTGCAGCTCATGAGAATGCGAAGCAGCAGAGCTAGTAAGTCCCTTACAGTCACAAAAGTGTAAAAAAGCTTTGAAAATGGGAAAAGCTGCTTTAAAAAAGTCATGAGTTCTGTTTCTGTGAGAGCAACAAGAACTGAGGAATAGGCTTCTTGAATTATATTGAGACTGTCTCAAGAACTCGTGGTGTGAAATGAAGCTCACTCCTTACCAGAAGTCAGAAAATTGAATTTTGCTGTCTAACTTAATAGAATGCCTTAAGAATCATCACTTCTCACAGAAGAATTACAGTTTTCTATACTGACTACTTCTTAAACTAGGAATTAGCAAAGTGGTTCAGATAAAAAAGGATAGGCAGTCTATGTTCTTACTAACATGAATTCCTGAAGTTTCTCTAACTCTGTCTGTGAGAAAAGGCAAATTGACTACTTTCCTCTGTTGTCTCAAGTTAGTCAAAATCTTGCTTATGCAAAGGTCATCCGAACTTACAACAAAATACAAGCTGGCGTATCACTTCACTGCTTGTCATCTGTGCGTATGGTATATGATGTAAGGGACACCCCAGATGAATGCAATCTGCATCTGGAAGAAAACATCATTTTGATTCTCTCAGATTCTTTTAAACATACTTTTGTGAAAGATAATCATTATAATATAGTTTTTTTTCTTTATGAATGCATTTAATCAATGTGTATGTGGTTACCAGCACACATATTTCTTGTGTTTGGTTTGCTGAATCACATCCTAAATGACATGTAGGAAGCCAGTTGAGACACAGAGTAAAGAAGTTCAGAATTACATAAAAGTGAGAATGAAGAACATAATCAAAATTAGAGGAAATGGAAGACTTCTGGCAGACTTGAGGAATGTAGGAGTTAGCACAGAAACTTGTATCTTTATATCACAGGAAATAAGCCAATTGTTTGCTAAACAGGATTTAGAAAGAAAGAACATGCTCTCCTACACTGATTTTTCAAACGTTTTTCACTGTCAAAGGTTTTTTGCTTCTTCTGAGGCATCTGGTTCTGGCCACTATTAAAGATAGGTTGGCTGGAAAGGACAAATTAACTAAATTAGGCTGGCAGTGCTCACATTCCTATGACATCTGGTGTTTCTGCCATGTTACTGATATGTCATTTTGACAAATTATGTTACATCATCTGATAGTAACGAGCAACTTCATAGACTGTAAGCAATGTAATCTGAAGCGCCTCCAACAATTTAAAACAATCTGCTATTTTTTTTCAACTGTCTGTTACCAATTTAGAATTTGAGAGGAATAAAACAAGAGGTTAATTTAAGTCCAAATATAACCTCCGAAATATATTATTGTTTCTACTCCAACAGGTTTACTTCTGTAAATACAGATCTGAGCTGAAAGCCATGAATGATGATTTCATTATGATATTTAGTATATCTAAACAAAATGTAAAATTCTTTATGAAGCAAAAAACCGGGAGAAATTAATTTCCTGACTGCATAAAATTATTGACTATATTATTCACTACTTTCAGTTCTGTTCCTGATCTGATTCAAAGTAGAGAATGAGATCAGACAATTCTCTGAATGCCTAACACGATTTAAACTTATTCAAAACTGATTGTGCTGATGCATTTTGTATGCATAGTTGCTTATTTCCTGAGATGACAGTGTGTTAAGAATGAAGATATTAAGCCAAACAACTGCTATTTTAATTACAAAGGAGTAATATGATATTGAAAGAAAAGATAACGGACCTTTATTTACTAGAGTGCTTTTTTTCCATGAGCTATTCCAAGCACATTTGAAGATTCATATTCCTTTGCTTGCCAGTTGTAGATTTTTAAGTAGCTGGTTGATTTAGAACTGGTTTTAGTGGTAAAGTACATCCATAGATGTCAAAGTACTTTAGATATGAGGATGACTGTGGAGATGTCTGGAGCCTATGATTATTATGCCTTTCTAGTAATAGATTTAGGGATGGATTTCTTGGAAAAATGTAGTTGAAATGGAAAGGAATGACTGACTTCTATAGTGAGTGGTCAACAGTTGAGCTGTAAAATAAACCTACTGTTATCACAGTACTATCTATTCCTGAGTTTATGTGAATACTTAGAGAACAGTGACTAAACAAATACCTCTATCAAATGCATATAATGAAATAAATTAAAATACATGAACAAAGCAAATATCCCCTCTTTTTGGAGTTTAGAACAACAGCTAAACTCAGCACCTGTTAGACACCCATTGATTGTCTTTTGTACCAAACCCCTTTCTAAATAGGAAGCATGGGAAAGTCCACCCCTATTTTCGTAAGTCAGTGATATTATCTAATATTTGGATCAGCCTGAATGGAGAAGAAAACTTCAATTTTCTGAGACACAAGTAAATTCTCACAATTATATGACGGTATTTGGTGAGTGACCTCTCCTGGTCGTTATCTCAACTCATGAAATTTTAGTTATATATTCTCTCTTTGGCAGGTGCCTGGAATCCAGCCAGCATCAACCCATCACACCATCCAAAACAGATGTAAAGTAGGGAGACAGTACTGAAAGCTAAAAAAAACAAGTTAGAAAATAATTTTTAAACACCTAAGCACATACAAATATGTGTATTATGTTCTTTAAAGAACATGATTCTCACAGTTTCTGCAGAGCAGTCATTCTTCTAGTACAACAGTAAGACTGAAAGCTGAAGACGCTGTCTGAGAGCTTTCACAAGAGCTCTAGAACTCTAAGATTCAAGCTTCATGATTTTTAAGTCCTTGTATAATTAGTTGTTTGACTGTTTGGATTCACAAGACTGGATATTATTCCAAAGGTCTGGAAAAGACATGTTGGTGATTCCACCCTGTAGCTGATTCATATTAGAGCAGAGTATTTCCACTAAATTATTTTTTGCTTCATTATTTCTGAAATTATGTCTGAACAGTTATAAACAGTACATTGCAGTGTTTGTAAATATATAATGATAAAATAATTTATATTTTTATAAGGAGACATGCTTCCACATAGTTAATTTAAAAAAAAAATAGTAATTCTGTTTATTTTCTTATAATGAATAACCTACATCACAAAATTGTTATAGACATCAAAATAATATTTTTTTCATTTGGTTTGCTTATCAGTTTCTCATACTATCTGGAACCCCATTTAGAACTTCAGAGCTTTCAGAGAATCACAGAATCACATGATGTGTGAGGTTGGAAGGGAATTCTCATCTCCTTTCATTTCCTAAGTTTCTATGAGCAGTGCAGTAACAACCTCCAATTCTTTATTACATTCTTGATATGGATGAAATCTTTTGCCTCCACCTTTGTCAAAAATTTTGTTTCTGAAAGAAAGGAAGCTAAGAGAATCAACAGTGTTATGAGGTTTACTGAACACTGTAAATTATACTCCTTAGAAATCTTAAGATTGTCTGTATTGCAAAGCTGTCTAGACATGTACAGGTCTTCCTAAAATTCAGAAACTTTCTTCAAATATCTAAAAAGGCTTGAGATTCATTACCTATTTACATAATTGACACTGAGAAGATTTATACTGGGCTACTTAGAATTGCAATTTATTAGAATGTAGAAATACCTACAACACAAACGCATTAAATTTAAGTATTATTTTATTCCAGCCATATTTATTGGCTCAGTCATTACTCAGTGCAGAAGTCTGCGCAAACATATGTAACTAAACTGCCTATTAAACTCACTAAGAACCATGTCTACAAATCTGAAGCAGAATTTGAGCTTCAAATTCAATTTGAGCTTCATTAATTCAAAATATAAAATTATTCTGTAATAATGGTAAGTTAAACGGAAAAACAACACAGTTATTCTGGACTCTCACCTCTGTGAGAGCAGATGAGTTAGGAGGAAAAAAACCCAACCATTCCCTCATATTAATCTCCTATTAACAATTCATTTGCTGAGAGGATTTACAGTCATCAAAGCAATTATTCTAAGGAAGCATAGAAGAGGGCTTTCAGTCTAACTGAATAAAGGAAATGAAAGGATGAATCAAAAAAGGCAAAATCCAGGTTTGAATCCAAGTTGCATATAAAGAGGTTCATGTCTTCTTTGTCCCTGAACAGAAACTCATTTTCTGTGCCTGCCAGTAGAAACAATAATTTATTCCAGTCTTTTCTAGGAACTGACTGGCTGACACATCTGGAAAAGGCAGCCTGTTCTGAGTCCCTCCTCTTATAACCCCAGGTTTAATCTCAATACTTCAGTAAGTGTTCCAGGAGTACAATATAAATGCCCTTCATTTACCACTCAGATTCCACATGCATATGAGGAAGTCTATCTGTACTAAGAATGGAAGTAGGCAGGGGATTATCTTGGGTCATTGAAGTGCTTGTTGCTGCAAATTATGTACTTATAGCATTGTGCTATATGTCCCTCTGAAACACTCATGCATATGGATTGCACTTACCCAGCTACTGCCCAAGCGTCGCTGTGCTTACATGTGTGACTCAGCTCTGAGGTTCAGTTGTCTGTAGGATGCCTGATCACAAGGATCTTTATAGATTAGACATTCACACTTTGGAAATTTCATCAAAGACTGAGATGCTATGAATGCCTGTCATCCTGGAGAATCAGCATCGTTTCTGCATAAATATATCAATAACAATAACAAATGCAAAGTTTCCAGTGCGCTGTACAGCCATCTCGAGTGAACATATTTCAGGGACAGCAGCCTGAGAAAAAATCATGACAGGATTGATGAGCACAGGCAGATGTACATTAGTCTCAGAAATTTTGAGGTGTTACAGTAAATGTGCCTACATGCAGTTTCAGATATTTAAAATAAATTGTTCCTGACTTAACAGCCACCCAAGTATACGTCAATTATGTTGGCTCTGTAATTTCAAATTATAAAGAAAAAAAAAATCAGAAAAGTGTGAAATCTTCCAGAACCGTGTCCAAACATAGTAAAAAGTTAAATCCAACAAAGGAATTATTTATTCCAAACTGTCAGATTACTATGATCATTTTTTTCCAACTTTATATGTCTTTAGGTTTTTCCTTTTCTTTTAACACAAGGTTCTCTACTAGCATGTTTATTTTTTCTTTAAAAACAAATCCAGAAACCAAAATGAGGGGGCTGAGAAAAATGCTGAGTATAAGCACAGTCAATCAGGTGGAAGGTCAAAATATCATTCAGACACTTCTGTTTTACTTGTTCAGTGCTGCAAGTATGGAACTTCTATGTTTTTTTCTGTTTGCAATCACTGAACTTGTTAATCATTTGTGTTGTTCTCTGGGCACTAAGAATACAAGAAATCTATTTCTTTCAAGAACCAAACTGCTCTGTAAAATCAAAAACTTTAAAAGAATTGCTGGAGGGCTTGTGCATCTCAGTGCAATGCCTACAAAAGTGGGAAGGAAGTTTGCTAAGCTAACTTAAAGCAATTCAGGATTTTTTCTGTGGATACTGTGCATAATGAAATAATGGGGTTACAGGGCATGTATTCTATCATTCTCAGTTTGGGGGAAAAATGGCATTAAATATTGTTTGAATTGTCATAGTGAATATGTTGTTCATTTAGCAAAATCTCCACATGGTTCAATTTATGTTGAGGACAGCTGTAAGATGTTAAAAATAAAAATATTGGAACATAAAATTACTGTGAGAAAAAATGACATAAACCCCACAGTATTACATCATTTTAATAGTTTGCAATTTTTGGTGTTCCTAATGTAACTTCAATTGCAATAGATCATGCAATGTAATTAAAGAGACAAGGTAATAGATAAAAGAAGACCAGGACAGAAATAGGCTTTTTGGATTTATAATTTTGAAATCAGTTCCTCAATTTGAAATGAATGAAGAAATGGAATTATACAAGCATTTAGAAAGTAGATGAAGGGGGAAATGTTGAATCTTGCTGAAGAAAAGACAGAACTCTGCTGGAGCTCAAAAAGAACAGTTATTTCATGTCATACCAAGAGAATACCATCTCCAGTATGCCACATCCAAAAGCAGGCAGTAAAGGAGGCCTGTGGAAGGATGGCTCAGAGTGAGCAGGAATTCTTGGTAATGTGCAACTCCCTCTCCCAGATCCATGACATTTCTATCTTAAGAACTTTCTGCTTTAGAGCTGGAATTTATTCATCTAAGTGATCTTCACCTTCCCTATTTGTCCAATTGGTTTTTTGCATTCATGTAAATGATTTGGTCCCTATATCAGAGAGTCCTCAAATGTAAATAAATGAGTGAAGAAACATCTTCTTTCTCTTGTTTTAAATGCCAGCTGTCACTTGATATGATCACCTCTAGACATTTTGTTAGATGAAGAGCATGAACAATAGCTTTCTGTTCACATTCTTTCTGTCACTCTTGCTTTTTGTCATACTGTTATTCCGTTGTCTTTTTCTCAGTCTGAAGAGTCCTGGTTCACTTGTTCATTCCTCACAAGGAATGTGGGAGAAATTATCCTCTTCTACCCACTTCAGATTTTGTGAAGAGAGGATGATTTGCATGCAAAATGCTCACCAAGGCCTGACATGGCCCGATGTGACAGGAGCTGGCACCACTCCACCCCAACCATACTTGCTCCCGGCTGGAAACCACGCCCCTTCTCAGAAGTGAGAGAGTCCCTTCACCCTGGCACCCATGGCCCTGGTGAGAAATGGTCACACCCAGTAATAAAATGGTCACACCACTTTCCTCTGATCTGGGGTGGACGTAGGGCACCCTAGGGCTTCTCCAGGCTCCCTGTCTTTCTGACATTGAGGACCCCAGAGCTGAATGCAGCTCCTTGCTCTGTGCCCTGGCAGCCAGGAGGGCCACCTGGTGCATCAAGCACAGCATCGCCAGCCGGGCAAGGGAGGGGATTGTCCCGCTCTGCTCTGCACTGGGGCAGCCTCACCTTGAATACTGTGGGCAGTTTTGGGTGCCACAATATAAGAAAGATATAAAGCTATTAACAGAGCACCCAAAGGAGGGCTATGAAGATGGTGAAAGCTTTAAAGGAGAAGCCGTATGACAGACGGAGGTCACTTGTTCAGCCTGGAAAAGAGGAGACTGAGGGCAGAACACATTGCAGTGCACAGCTTCCTCACGAAGGGAAGAGGAGGAGCAGGTGACCAGTGACAGGACCCAAGGGAACAGAATGAAGCTGTCAGGAGAGCTTTAGGGGAGATACTGGGAAAAAGCTCTTCATCTAGAGAATGTTTGGGCACTGTTACAGGCTTCCCAGGGAAGTGGTCATGACACCAAGGCTGCCAGAGTTTAAGAAGCATTCGGACAAAGCTCTCAGGCAGAGTGATTTTTGGGCTTGTCTTGTGCAGAGCCATGAGCGGGATTTGATGATTATTGTGGGTCTTTTCCAACTCAGGATATTCTATGATTGCCTTAACAATCCATAGCCTCTTATATTCTGCAGACTTTCCTACACAACTTGAAGAAAAACCTGTTCTACAACTGCAATGTCAAAAGGAGTATTTTGCTTCCCCTTTCTTCTGTTGTTTTGGATTTTTTGTGTCACTATAGTAGATATCTATATTAGTTGATGCATTGTATACAAATGGTATCTACTTTATATGCAAACTGTATATAGTTGCATATATATGATACACAAATGGTATTTATCATGTTACCTACTGCAGTAACACAATATTTTGAAGCCAAATAGTATGAAAATAAAATAGAACTGTATTTATAAATTTAGTTGCCCTCTCCACAGCTGTGGACCTTGTTCCTTAAAGAACTGCAATTTCTTTCAGGACTTCTCAAATCTTCAGGATTTTGTACCAGCATTACTGCCAGGAACTGGCTACTTAAGTCACTAAAAATTGAACTTCAGATCATGTTTCACTATTTAAATAAACACCCTCCTTTTCAAGACTGTCTATCATTTATGCTGTCTGTGCTCAGAGTTAACTTTGATGAGAAAAGTCACCTTGAAACTCATTCAGCTCACTCTTAAAGGAGCATGGCGTGCCTAATTCCATAATTCGTTTCTTAACATGAATTGTGTTTTATATCCAATATGACTCATGCACAGATCAGCTGTCACCAGCTGCTAGAGACTATTATGATCAGTGGAAAGCAAGGCAGTTTTTACCATAAAATAATTGGAAGGATTTAACAGCGTAGCATCTGTAAGTGTTCATTTAGGAAATAAACAACTTTCCTGATGTTGGTTAAACTGATTTTACAGTACAAAAATAAATATATGCCAGTTTTGTTTTCCTCATGGTACGGCCATTTATAGTAGGGTCTACTTCCTGTCGTATGAAATGCTTTTGTCAGTGGTAAAATTTTACATTCTAAGAATAGTCTGTGTTAGAAATACATCAGGGTTTAATGTGAGGCTATTTAATGTAAAGGTAACTTTTTGGCACATTGTCATTAAAGCTGTCACTTTATTTTAGCCCCTGTTTTACTATGACTTCTTTCCTGTTGGCTTTCTGCAAGTCTATATTGTAAGTTAAAATTTTTTGTATATTTTTGCATAGTTTTACTTTGAGTCACTATGCATGACATTCTTTTTAGAATTTTAAGTCCCTTTGTGTGAGTGTTGTTCTCTTTAAGGGCTCCCATGGCTTACAAAGGAAAGCATTTGCAGCCCATTGGTATCTTTTGGAAAAAGATAGCATCAAGGTCCTATGCCTATTTTGTTTCTTAAAATTCAGATGAGAACATAGAAGATTCTGCTCTTATAAATCCTTAAATTTTTATCTGCCTTTTGTGATAGCATCTCGATGACCCACAGGAGTATTGTTAAAACTGAAGACTATTATCAGAAGGGCAGAAATAATTTGGTAAACTCTTATGCATATTTGGTATGTTCATCACTCAGATAGTTTCTCAGTAACAGTACTTGAAGCGAACTAAAATCTGCATCTTTGCATTTTGCATAATCAATTCTTGCATGACTATTCACTTTCTCTATTAAAAGGGGTCTTTTTACTGTATTTGCTACTTTTAGTATGTAGCTAAAAGAGTTCAATATTCCTTCAATTGTCAAATAGGAATTCTCATTTAATGTAAAACAGTTAGATGAAATTTAAAGTTAAAAAATATTCTGGTGCTGGAGTTATCCTTCTCCCAAGAATCTATTCAAAATATAAAACAGAATTGTTCTCTTTCAAGTTCAGGATTTTATATTCAAATGTACCTAAGAATGATCACCAATGTTGTTGTCCTTCTGAAACAAGTGTTTTATCAATACAATACAGATGCTTTTGATAATACTTGACAATTAATTCTTGTATAAGGGTTCTTTCACTTACTGCAACCACTTTCATGTCCTTACATTGCAGAAAACAGAATTTTCATAGTTGATTATGCATTGTTCTGCATTGAACAAGCAGATCATAAAAAACTAATTTGTTTTAGTTAATAGTTCCCCAAAAGATCTATCATGAAACAAAGTTGCATCAAATATAGGTTATATGCACAATGTACTGATAGAAAATATTGGTTTTCAATCTTGTCAGCCCAATAAAATGCCTTACAAATACCTCCAAAGTAGTAACTCATGCTTTGGTAAAAAAATTAAATTTTCAGCACCTTAGGGTAAAACATAAATGGAGGGTTTTCCCTCACTTTTGAAAGGAGTAAGAACCTGGTCTTTGAAATAGATTCTTTTTCTTACACCAAATAAATGTAGGTGAAATAGCAAGAGTAATACAACTATTATTTCTTCCTTCATGAATCCACACAAAGAAGCTGGTGGATATTTGTAGAGATAAAAAAGATAAAAGTGTTGGGAAGTTTTGACAAGTGATACTTAGCTGAATTAATTTGCTTTAAACATTACATGGGCACTTTCCAGCACAAACTCCATCAGTTATCATCGCATGGGTAAGTCTGGTATGGAGGGATAGAGGCAATGTACCTTTTGTTTTTGCTTTCTCAGAACTAAGAAATACTAGGATTAAACAGATCAAAGGTCTAAATAAACCTTAATATTTGGTTGTTTGGCTTAACCAAATGGTTAAATTTAAAATACTTAGTTTAAATAAGACTCTGTCCTACTTTTCCTATGTTTATATCTTAGAAGTAGTAAATCCATGCCTTTCCAGAAATAATGCCTGTAGGGGACACTCTTTCTGTTTTCAAACCAACAAAGTATTACATGCTATGTGGCTTGATGTGATAGTCATCACTTGCTGCTGCAGTGCCAGATGCAGACTGTCTTCATATAAATGAAACACAAGACTGAAACTTGCCCATAAGGAGTAACACTGAGACATCACAACCTTTTTTCTGTCTTTCCCACGCTGCTACCTTGTGCACAATAGATTTCAGGTCTTGGAAGAAGGGACAAACACCCAATATGGCAAACATCAGCAAGATGAATAATGGAAATTTATTTAGCATCTCAGTTGCTAAAAGAGTCTTTGAACTGTTTACAGAGAAGAACAGTAAATGCCGTTCTTCCAAAGCCACTACCTAGCATTCTATGGCATCTGCCAAGTATAACTCCAGATGGAGGTAGACATAATTTTTAAAACCTGTACTGACTTAATTCTCATTTTAGCATTATATGCATGATAAGTGATTTCTTGTATACTAAATAATCTGATGGAATTGAAGGGGAGGCCCCTCTGAATGAGGCTGCTTTGTTTGTTGGGATTGAATGCTACTTTATACTTAAAGGAAATCCAAACTTAGTTGGTAATTTTGAATATGTATGACAGAAAAAAATGCTGTCAATACTGCAACTGACTTATTTTTGAACATTTGGAAACATTGATTCTAATTATTGTTTAATTACGTTTCATTGAGCCAAACATATAGTGGGAAGGGAACATTAACTTTGCTGTTCTACTGGGAGTCGTAGAGCTAGCCATATCCTCACTTTACTTTGATCTATGCATCATAATCAACCAGCTAAACAAACTGTTCAGACTGTTTTGATATGATGGAACCTAGTCATGGGAAAAAGATGAGACAAAAATAAAGTACGGAAACATTTATTTTTAAATGTTTAAATGCTTGCAGACCTTATATAGAAAACCAGTTGGCAGAATCAATGTCATTCCTTTTTATCTTAAGAGTGTGATACGAAATACGAAATTCTTCTCTTTCATATTTCTGCAGTAAGAATAACTTAATATGTATTTTGAAAATACCTGTTTCCAATACTGTGAAAAAAGGGGATTGTATAATTTTTCCAATTAAGCAAGCACTTATGAAACAATCCCAAAACAAATGAAAAGTGGACTTTCTTTTACATTTAGGACAAATTCTTAGTGGTGAAAAATGTGCTACTGCTAGCATTGGCAAATTATGTCCTTCCTCTCTTAGCCGTATTCAGTATACTGCTGTCAGGTGTAATTTAGCTGTACTGTTTTCCTGGTTTCAGCTAGGGTACAGTTAATTTCTTCTCAGTAGCTGTTACAGTGCTGTGTTTTGGATTCAGAATGAAAATGGTGTTGATAACACACTGATATTTTGGGTTTTGTTAAGTCAAGGAGTATTTTTTTTCTTGTCTCATGCTCTGCCAGTGAGGGTGTATGCAAAAGAAACTGAGAGGGAGCATAGCGGGGACAGGTGACCCAAACTGACCAAAGAGATATTCCACACCAGAGAACATCATGCCCGGTATATAAACTGGGGGGAGTTAGGAGATCAAGGTTTGGGAAGAGGGGTCTGACATCGGTCAGCGGTGGTGAGCAACTGCATTGTATCACTTCATCTTTTTCCTTTGGTATTATTATTTTTGTTATTATTATTACTTACCATTATTATTTATTTTACTTTATTTTCAAACAGTAAGCTGTTCTTATCTCAGCATACAAGTTTTACATTAGATTCTCCTTCCCATTCCACTGGAGGAGGAGAGAGGGTTGAGTGAGTGTCTGTGTGATGTTTCATCTCCAGCTGGGCTTAAAATCATGTCAACTGTATTGGTGGTTTTCAGTCCTAAACAAGGCAAATAACTAATTCCAGTTAGTCAGATATTAATTTGTTTTGGATATTATCAAACAGTAGCAATGAAATACATTTGTAGGCTGCATTTCCAGGAGAAAGTGTAGCAATAGTTTTAAAGCTCTACCCATGTGATAGGAGAAGTTGAACAGAGGATAGAAAGCTGGTAGATGAGGGGAGAGCAGTGGATCTTTCAACACTACAGGACATAAAATCCTCATGGAGAAGCTGGGGAAGTATGGACAGTGTAAGTAGGCAGGGAAGTGGATTGCAAACTGATAGAACAGCCAGGCTGAGAGAGTGGTGATCAATGGCATGAAGTCCAGTTGCCAGTGACTAGCAGTGTACCCCAGGGGCCAATATAAGGTTCAGTCTTGTTTGAAATCCTCATTAATTATTTGGATTATGGGGCAGAGTGTACCCTCAGCAAGTTTGACACAAACCAGCAAGGCATGGCTGATACACCAGAGGGTTGTGCTGTCTTCCAGAGGGACATTGACAGGCTGGAGATACGGGCTGACGGGAACCTCATCTGGTTCAACAAGGCGAAATGCAAAATCTTGCCCACAGGGAAGACCTCCATGCACAGCTATATGCTGGGATCCAACTGCTTGGGAAAGCAGCTCTACAGAAGGGACCATGGGGTTCTGGTGGACCAAGCTGAACATGTACCAGCAGTGTGCCCTTGTGGAAAGATTGGGAAGTTGGACCAAATGACCCCACTGTGGCCCCTTCCAACTGTACCCATTCCATTATTCTGTGTGAAAAGGTGAATGGAATCCAGCGCTACTTTAAGTGGACTGTTGCCAGCAGATCAAGGGAGGCGATTCTTCCCCTCTACTAAGCACTGGTGAGGCCACGCCTGGGGTACCGTGCCCAGTTCTGGCTTCTTTGGTACAAGAGAGAGGTGGAGCTACTGGAAACAGAGTTCAACTAAGGGCCACTAAAATGATTAGGGACTGGAATATCTTCCATACAAGGAAAAGATGAGTGAGCTAGGACTGTTCAGCCTGGAGAAAAGGAGCCACAGGGGTGATATCATCGATGTGTACAAATATCTGAAGGGAGAGTGGAAAGACGGTAGAGTCAGACCCTGGAGATAAGATGTGCCTAGAAGCAATAGGCGCACACTGAAACATAGGAGGATTCTTCTGAACATCAGGAAACATTTTTTACTGTGAGGATGACCAAATGCCAGACAGATTACCCAGGGAAATTGTGGAGTCTCCATCATTAGAGGTATTCAAAGTTATCTGGGCATGGTATTGGCAACATGCTGTAGCACGGATGTTGAATCATATGACCTTCAGAGGTCCCTTCCAAGCTCATCCATTCTGTGATTCTGTGAAGTCTGTTGCTTTCTGTAATAAATAATGTATCTTTCCCATAAAACATTAACTAGTCATGTCTTTATCAGATATCTTTTCTGACATTGATATTATTGCTTTTCCACGTCTATTGAAGAACTAAAAGAAACAATGGAACGTCATCAAATATTAACTAGCACTGCAGTGAGCTTCCTCATGCAGGTCATCACAATGAAGAAGAAATGCAATATATTTAATAGCAAGAAAAGGAATTAGGAGCTGTGAAACACAAATCTTTAAAAATTACAAGAGCCTTTACGCACTGGATAATGCTACAATTACACAATTACAATGCTGGTTTTTCCAATGGTGAGCTAAACAGCAGAAAGGAAGGACAGAGTGTCCAACTAGGTGCTGCCACATCTAGGTTCTAAAAAAAAAAAGCATTTGGTCCTTCTTCATTGTTCAACTTACTCATTACCACTAGGGACAGAGAAGCCAGATTTCCCTTTTTACTAAAGAAGTGTGTTAAACCTGTTATTTTACTTTGCCATTGTCATTGTTTAAAGAGTAATTATAGCTATGCTTACTAGAACATTTCTATCGCAATTCTTGTTTACCAAGAGTTTATGACTCAGTGAATTTAATTCCCCCTGGAATGGAACTCAGTTTACAACCTGGTCAGCCTGGTCACATTTTGTTCCTAAAAGGCTTACTTGAATGGATTAAACCATATTATACGACATTGCAATCCAACACAGGAAAGTTCTGCTCGCAGATTCTAAATTATTGCGTATTCCAGTGACACAATTTTAAAACACTGTAAGCAACTAGCCATATGCCTTCAAATGAGAACTTTAAGAAGCAGATTTATGCATCTTTAAAAAGAAGCTAGTCCAGATATGCATACACTACACTTGCATGAGCCAATTGGCACATAGACATCAAAGAAATAGATCAATTCTCTAATTAGAAAAGTTTCAATTTTTGATGTTGGAACCTTGGAAAAAGTAAAGGTCATCAGATCATGGAGCTATAGTACAGATTATGCCAGGTACAGAAGGGTCAGCATGTCATTCAGAGACCTTGCTCTTCTGTTCTCTATTGTCATATAATTAAGTAAAATAATTATGTAGACTGTTTAAGAATTGACAGCTTCAGGGCTGTATCATGACATTCTGTTTGTACAAACTGATGTGGCAGAAACAGCAAGAAGCTTGTGGCTTGAAGAACATCATTACCAATGCTACAAAAAAATATCTGTAAGAAGTAACAGATTAAAAAAAAAAAAAAACACAAACCAACAAGAAATACTGGATATAACAGGGAAGGAACCAGAAGATAGTTTAGGGGAAAAGCTGAACAATAAGCCAATTTCTCTATGGCATCTGGAATCCCTCGTGACACAAGCCACTGTATCTGGGAGAGGACCAGTGCTGTGCCTTCCCTGAGTGTGCACTGCAGATCTGGAGACCTCTGGAGTCCCTATCCATGGTTGGTGACCCTCAGGAGGGGCTGTAGAGCCACCACGCAAACACCCACTGACCCAGGAGCGATGGCAGATTCAAATGCAAGTGGCTATGTCCACGCGTGCACACCAAAGACGAAGAGACAGAGAGGGGTCTTCTGTATGGGTTCTGAACGGTTTAGTCCAGCAGAGCGTCCAGGGACAAAGGATGTCAACAGGGGAGGGTCCAGGGGTTTTATAGGGGTGCAATCAACCAATCAGGTTTAGGCAAAGGGGAGGGGAGAGTACAAATGACCAACCAGATACAAGGTGGAAGGGAGCAGTGAAGGTGGACCAATGGGGTATCGAATAACAGAGAACTTTCTAGAACTTATACATATTCAACAGGGTGATGCATATTCAAGAGGTCATACATGAAATGAGCTGGGGAAATGATGAACCAGTTGTAACTGAGTGTTTAACACAAGGGTCTGTGGGTGCTCACCTTAACCATCAAGGGAGATATCAAACCTCTGAGCCGGCCCACGATGAGTTTAATGCTGCGGTTCGGCCCTGTGGCTCGCCAACAACTTGGGCAGTAGCAGCCACCACTGCAACACCCTAGGACCTTTTTAGAGGTAAGTCAGCTGCTGTTAATTTAGGTAGTTTGGGATTCTGCAACAGCATAGCCACACACATAGTGTTTAATAGGCCTATACACTTTGCTTCTCATCTGTAGTAAGGAGCTTGGTCCCTTGTCCTTCTGGCATATTTTCCCTGGATCCTGAAGCCTATCTCTGTCCTTACTTTGCTTTATTAAGTTGTACAATTTCTTTGATGGTAATCCTTCTCCCCATCCTATATAATTTGTGAGTGTTGAAATCAGGAGTAAAAATGAAAAGTAACCTGATCAATGAAGAAATGTTAAGTGTCTAAGTAAAAGACTGAAATAAAGAAAAGAGATTGACTTGTGAGGGACATACTAGTTTTAAAATAGAGTATAAGAAAAGACAATAATCAAAGAGAGGCCAGAAGTGAAAAGGTAGAGTAACAAGAAGCTCAGTGGAAGCTAATGATGGCACTTCCTACCCCTTGGTTTATCATTGCCATGAGAATTGAATTTACCTTGAACCTGAAATCCAACATTTTCTCACTTCAAGACAGCAAATTAGAGTGAGAAAGTCACAAACAGGGTGGTAATGACACTCTCCAAGGCTGAGTGGCATCTCCTCTCACACTTCCCAATAAACTTTTCTCATTAGTTAAGTGTGTTGAAACTTATAGGAAGCATGTTATATTACTTTAAATGGTATCTTATCTACTTTGGGAGTCTAAAGTCAGTCATATGAAATGAGCTGAGGAAATACAGATATTAACCTTGTTACAACCGAGCCATAGAAATTTAATATTGAATGAAACTTGAAAAATTTCTGTCTTAATACCATCATAATAAAACAGTATATTGCTTATTCTGCGGTAGCTCCACTGGAATTTTTGAATTGGTATTTTTGAAGCAATTTGAGCAGTCATTTTCAGAATAAAATACATTGTAACAAGTGACATCATAAGAATGGAGAGACAAGAGTACTGGGTCCTCTTGGTCTGTTGTATGACATTTTCTTAAAAAGAATTAAGCCAATGTCTAAAGCCATCTAGTGGAATTTTAAATATTTAGGCATCCACACGTATTACATTCAGTTAAGAAACAGACAGATGGACATTAGAGAACAAGTCTCAGACAACAGAAATGGGAGAAGTGAAGAAATCATTCCCCATAAGAGATCTTAGAGGTCAGCCAAAATTTATTACAATATACAGCAAAGAGAACTAGGAAAAGTTAGTAACTGAAATCTTCAAATCACTGTCATGGAAAAAAAATATCCCAAACCAGAACGAACTTGTCCTTGTTGAGGAAGACTTACCACTCAGTGCCACAAAAAAAGAGAATAAGAAAATTGTTTTTATAGTGTCTTTAGCAATAAGTGAAATAGATTGAAAACTGTTACATTTGATATAACTTTTTGTTTTTAAAGAATATTAAATGGAATTTATTCAAAGACTAAATTCCTTTCTCCAAATACTGAAAGCAGCCACTGCTGTAAGCTATGGTACTAAAAAAAAATAACAAAAAAAAATGAAGAATTGATGTTATGTGTGCTGTGAATGGACATATATAACATGATATTTATTGAAAGAAAAATCCTAATTACATATTCATGAAATTAAAAAAAAAAATCCCATGAGAGGGAAGGGGAGTCTTTTTGATCCCATAAGGCTCTGCAGCCTTTGGTGATGCAGGTGGCAGATACTGTGAGTGTTGCAACACTGAAGGATAACCACTGACCTTATGTGTATGTATATGCAGAACACTACTCATAAGCACAGAAGTATTAATAATACTTAGAAGTTTAATGGAGGTATTTTATGATTTTTGAAAAATTGGAATGAATTCAGAAGAGGGTATTAACAATAGTGATCTGGATCCTGAACAATACATCATATCATAAACTAATTTATGAAACACTAAGCTCAGCTTGTGTAATTTGCACTATAAAAGAGGAGGGGGCAGGTAATGTTGTTAATATGCACACTGGGAAGAGATTTCTGACACTTTTTCAAATGGGAAGAAAATGGTATAGGAAGACAAAGTGAAGGAAAGTTTTAGGCAGGTCAGCTAAGAACAAAAGTAAGGCATTGTAATTTTTTTGTGTTTGTTTCTTGGGGTTTTTTAACCATAATGACTCTCGAGCTGTTGAGGCTTCAGATAGGCTCACTGGACTTTGAATCACTTGAAGTACTTATATCAAGATTGAATAAATTTGGGGGAAAAAAGTTTCCAATAGAAATTAAGCCTATTAAAACTGAAATCTTTTAGCTCATTTTATGCAAGAGATCAGATGAGATGGCACAGTAATCAGAGTAATCTTTTAGTACATGTGCATTAAGACCAGTTGTAATTTCATTACCAAATTCTTTTGTTTTCTTAAGGTTCTTAGTAAGGTTGCAACATTTGAAGCTGCAAAGTAATAGTGAGGCCATAATAACTATATTTGCACTGAATTCTTCATATAATTCCTATTTTCTCTCAATTCCCAAATATTATCTGGATTGTTGTTAGTGCACTCTGAAAATATTTTGGCAGATATAATTACTTAGCACGTAAATTTATGGCACTGATATAATAATAGGAAATCAATACAGAAAATATGTGTTGATGGTCACAATTTTTTTGTCATTTCAACAAAATCATATCACCATAATATGTGGTATTCCAAATTTTTCAGGGTGATGTTTTGAGGGACACCTAAATGAAGCTCAAAAAGCCTAATATTCAGCAGATCGAATATTACCCATATCTATCCTTTGCATAATGAAAACTGTAATCAGTCCAAATATTACCAGTGTTTTATTATTGCTATTGTTTTAATAAAATTCAATTTCACATGCAACTAAAATATGACATAAAATTTTTTTTAACTTCATCAAAATTTTAGCTCATTTAGTTTAGATTTACAAGGCATTTTACTTGTTTCTGGAAAATTTCCTCAGTTTTCAGTAAAAGGAGATGGTGCATTTCATATTTTGAATGCATTTTTTTCCAAATAGACTACAAACACCTCACATTATTAAAATAAGAATGTAAAAATGGTCTACTTAGATTTCAAGCTTACACAGAAGAACAAAGGCTAAACATTATATAAGAAGTTTATGCTCTTTGACAGGTTTTGTCTCTTTCCAAATACAACACAAAATTCTACATCGCATTTTTGTTACCAGCTACCAACATTGTGATGTCTTTCTATAGAATACTTATGAAATATACAACTTTTTTTTTCTAACATGAAACTATAAACCTGGCAATTAATTGCAGCAAGATTTATTGTTTCTGCTACTTTTAGTATATGTGACTCCAAGCAGAGTCAAATCAAAATGCACTGGATCACTGGGTCAGGACTGTAACAACACAGCAAATAAAGTGAATACCAGAAAACTTTAATTTTTGAGATGTGTAATGTTTAAAATCACTTGATAGATGAGAAACTCTTCCTAGGTTTTATGAAATTCTCCAGGCTATGCTTCATATTTCTTCCGTATGCTTCCATTTCTTCGCCCTCCCAGTTGTTTGAAATCTATTCATTTCTGCAGTGGCCTGTTGATCAGGAAATCAGATACAAAACAGTCAAGAAAACACTATTGCTTAAAAAAATACTGCTTGTCTTATGCAGGTTACATTAAAAATCATGCTATAATATTGTTTTATATAAAAATGCTTAATGCCACAAAGTAAAATCTGAAACCAATATCAGAGGAATGGGGCAAAGAAATAAAGTTCAGACTTAGCTCCATCCCTCCGTCCTCTGACATAAGTAAGGAATAAGGCTATATCCAGGTTATTTATCCTGAAATTATTTGTTTTTAAAAATCTGATTTTAGGAAATAGAAAGAAAAAAACAACCCACAAAAAAACACCCCAAGTCCCCCAAAAAGCCTCCAAGAACTTTCTCCACTATTACTATATATAAACCAACCATGTCTTCTATTTTTGTATTTGCAGTAATTTCATGGGCAAGATACAGAATGCTGAAATTCAAATTTATAGAGACATTAAGCTCAATCTGGAGATTCTACATTCCAGCACCATCTAAATTTTGGTATGTGTCTCCTTAGCATCGTGACAGATGATGTCCACATGGATGGATACTTGCTGGCATTCACTTAGCAGGCTGATGACATGTGGACCACATAGTATGCCTGAACAAACATGTCTTGATGAAATCAATGAAACTGGAAGTGAGTTGGACCTCTTCTTCTATATGTATTTTTATTAATTTCTTTGATGTGAGTAGCAAGTGTACACAGATTTCCCCAAGGGCCCAAATTTATTTTGTCCAACTCTGAACTTGGCTTCCATTAACTCTCTTATCATGCATGGTTTCATTTTGTCAATTACTTTCTCATAGTAGTACACTTCTTTTCTCTCTAGTTGTTGCACTCAGTAAGACTTGGTGGGTTTGTAGACACCAGTTTTGCTGACTTCAGGGGATAGTTATGTGAGTTTCATTACATGTATTGATCCACCAAGAGGGGAAGTTTTTTTCAAAATTCATTTTCTTAGTAGTTGATCTGTGCCCTGAGTATGAAGACTTCTCTATCCCAATGTAAATGCATATGTTGTCATTACTCATTTTAGTTATAAAGTCTTATTGTAGTGTGTTCTTCACACTAATGGTGATTTTAAAAAATCGCCCAGTTGCATTGAATATGCCTCATTTTTTTGTGCTTAAAAAAAAGGGGGGATGGACTGAAGTTGTATTTTGAGGCTCATTTCTTTGTGTTTGTACTTCTACGAGTAAATCTGTATGTGGTTGGAATTAAGGTAGGAAAGTGTACCATGTGCTGAGAGGAAAACACTATTACAGTATGGATACAGAAAATAAGTAGTTATGCATTTTTAAACTCCGCAAAGAAAAGAGAGTTAAGCCATGATCTAATCCTTAATATATTTGTCTTTGTTCCTTGTGATGCAATTAGATTTGATGTCCTCTATAACCTCTTCTTTGTTTTAACTACTGTTGCAACTCAGTACATCTCTGTTAGAATGTGTGCTTTTTAAGAGCTATTAAGTAGCAAAACTTCAATCAAAAAATATAATTTCAGCTGACCCTATAAGCATTGAACTTGTATTATAGAATCACAGATTCATAGAATATGGCTATATATACCTAAATGTATGCCTAAATATACCTAATTACACCTAAAGAAAGATTAAATCAGAACTGAAAGTCAGATACTACAGAAATTTGAAAGAAAATATGTAAAATGTTTACCTCAGAAAATCTTTAGAACCTTTTGTAGGCTGCTTTCAGACTGAGCTCACATGGATAAAATTCTCTCACGCAGTTCTGAAATAGTTTGTCTGTGAAGCACACGACAACTCTGGTGGCATACAGTACTCTATTTGTCGTTTCTATAGGAGAACCTGCCTGTGTCACAATTCCTTTAGTTGTTTATCATCAGCACCAACAAACTGATAAAACCTTTGGTGTTTTACTGCACTGCTATGAATTTTTCTATTCCCTGTAAAGTTAATAATTAGATGTCATTCATTATTGTATTGGTTCTGGCTGAGATGGAGTTCATTTTCCCATAGCAGCCCTCACAGTGCTGTGCTTTGCATTGAAAGCTGGAAAGGTGTTGATAGCACATCAGTGTGTTGGCTACAGCTGAAAAGCACCAGCACAGCATCAGCGCTGTCTCTCAACATTCCCCTGCCATCGATAGGCTGGGGGTGGCCAGGGTCCTGGGACGGAACACAGCTGGGCCAGCTGACCCAAATCAGCCAAAGGGACATGCCACACCACTTACCATCAGCTCAGGTGTAAGAGCTAAGGAAAGGAGGAGGAATGGGGGGGGGTATTTGTTATTTACAATGTGTGCCTTCTGGAGCACATTGCTATGAGTGCTGAAGCTCTGCTTCCTGGGAAGTGCCTGAACATTGCTTGCTGATGGGAAGGAGAGAATAAGCTTTTTTTTTTTTCCCTTTGCTTGTGCATGCAAACTTTTCTTTTGCTTTAGTAAACTGCCTTATCTCAACCTACTAGTCATTTTCCATCTTATTTTCCTCCTTGCCCAGCTGGGAAGGGGAGTGATAGAGCTGTGCAGTAGGGACCTGGTGTCCAGCCAAGGTCAACCCTACACAATGACATCTCAGTGGAGCTATAACTATTATTTTTTGCTGTAACTCACCAAACATACAAACAACAAAATACCAAAAACAAAAACCCCAAAGCTGGAGAAGGAAGCTACAATAAAATTGACCAAAATTTCATTTTGCTTTGCTTTTTTTCCCCCTGAAGTAAATAATTGTAAAAGAATTACTATATACTTCCACAGAAAACAAGTTTTTTGATCTGAAACAATACCACCATACCAGGTACTTGTGAAAGAAACAAATTAAAGAAGTCACTAGTGTCACCAAAAAGCCAAATGAGTAATTTTCCTTTTATTCAGAAGAACAGTGTCTAGGGATATTCATCAAGGATAAATAGAACTGTACTTCAATTCTTGTCTCTACCTGAGGACATTTTGAACTCATCTGTCACATTTCAAACGCCTGACCAGGCAATATTTTAATATTCAGATAAATATATGGTTAATTATTTTCATCCACTGTTCCTTTCTTTTGAAAGGAATGTTGGTGTGAATAATTGTTCTCTCCTGTTTCACTCCACCGAAAGCTGTTGACACCAGCAAATTAAGGATTTTTTTTTTTTCTGTACCTCACCAGAACCTCTTAAGATGCCTCATATATTCAATGCTAATAGGACTATTAGAAAAGCATCTGAATCCATTTCTTATGTACAGGAAAATATTTAAATTGTATTATTATATTATTTGAGACATATTCCTCTTGACAGTATCTGCAAACATCAAAAAGCTATTAAATCTTTGTTTCTAGAAATTTCAGTTAATGAAGAATTCAATCCATCATTTATGATACCTCAAAAAAAATTTTTAAGCCTGATACTTTTCTGGTTTCAAGATCCTGGGAAGATATAGAACAACCTGATAGGTAGGCAACATGATGCACATTTTGTGACAGACCTTGTGGACCTCCTTGCTTATAGGTACCATGCAAAATTATAGAATCCTCTTTTAGGTTCTTGCACATCTTATGCTGCAATTCCCTCAGAAACATCAGTGATGTTTAGTGTGGTTTAATGAACTCCAGTGAGACTTTAACTGAACAAATAAAGAGCCACAGAGGCACTTAATGAGGTATGGAATCAAGCATCATCACAGAAGGGAGTAAGACCCAGCAGCAGAGAGTGCAGAAAAAGCTGTAATGTTATATATTATGAACACCGGTGGGGGAAAAAAGAAATAAAAACATTTTATACTATCTTCTGCTACTCGTATTCTTGAGCACTGCCAATAAAACCTTCAAAAATGCAAAACTCCTATAATATAACAATTTCTACGCTTGTGTGACATGAACTGTTTCTTGGTGATAACATTTTTATTTAATTATGTCTGTGAGCATCATAACTTATATTGATGAACATGGATTGGCATAGTTGTTTAAGCCTATAATGAACTAAATGTTATACAGAATACAATTTTCCTCTTCATTTACTTTAATTATTCTAGTTGTAAATGCTGTTGCCTTCCGTGATTACTGAATAAATCTCACTGTAGGATCAATTACTACAGTTTAAGAATTAGACTTAAGAGTTGTTTTGTAATTATGTACAGATTTTGTGCCATTAGATCTCAGCATTATTCTTCCTAAAATATTTGGAAATCTAATGACATAAAACATTAGAGTCAACATCCCAGGACAGTTAAATACTGAACTTTTGTAAGCATCTCACTACTTAACTGAATTACATTTTGTTAATTTGGCCTCTTTAATGTTTTAAATGAAAATGGTGGCAAATCGAATCAGATTTTGTTAATTTGTGCCAAAGAGTAAAAACATCAATAAACTCAGGTGGTGGAGACAGATCCATAAACATGGCATAGTTCTACCTCGGAGAAGGAAAGAGTGACCTAAATCTTCTCTAAGATGGTTTTAGAGAGTTTCTGAATGGTTCCTGTAGAAATGGACAGGTATAACACTCCAGCAGAAAGAAGCAATTAATTAAAAATCTGCTAGCTGAATTCAGAACTTTGTTGACAACTGAAAGCTGTTATTCAAAATAAAGAATTCAATAACATACTAAAGTGATCCTAATTCACAGTACAATCAGAGTGACCCCATTACTGTTTCATCTCTTATCAGAAGATAGAAGGTTAGGACTTCAGGTTTTCTCAGTTGATGTATAATCCAAACTAAATGAAAGACTGATTCAGAAGCATTGTGACAAATTACCATATTGATATATATGCTAATCTGCTCTGCTATCCCCTTATAGCTGTTCTGAAATTAAAGCTTGCATCGGTCATTTTATTCTGTAGGAAAAGTACAAGAAAAATAACCCCACTTCTGTTAACATCAGCTGTTATAAACAAGCAAAATATGAAGGATGAATTGAAAACCAATTCATGAGCCAGTGACCAAATTCACAGATGGAGTTATAAATTAACCCAAATAATTCTAAGTGAAACTACTGAAAAATATAAACTGGTATATTTACATGTTTCTTATGTGCCACTTACTGTACAAGTTCTAACTGCTTAATCTCTCTCCAATTTCATTTAGTATTTCTTTTCTCATTTTAATTTCTTTACACTCACCAATAAAGGCCTAATTTAGAGATGATGTGCAAGCTGACTTCCTGTGTTATTGTTTACATCAAATTGCTGTTGTCTACAAGTGTTGCATTTGATACTCACTGAGAAACGAGGGGAGGGGAATTATGTCTCAGTTATTTAGGGTGCTTTTACATTCATACCTTTTTGCATGTTTTAGCTAGCAAACGTGAGTTATAAAATATTAAATTCTTTACACACAAGCAGTACCATTGTGTTGTCACGTGCAAGTTACTGAAAGCTGTCCAAAAATTGCTAAGGGTCCAACTCATCACTAAGCATTTTATAAAATGCAACAGAATGAAATAAAAATTATATATATATATAAATAAATAAATATTTATATATAAAGTAAAAAGATCTGAAAGAAAGAAAACCCTGAGCAGCTGAATATCATCACATCTGTGCTACTGACCAGGTCTTGGTCCAGCCTGTAGGCTAATTTCTAATTTTTTTTTTTAAATTTTGCAAATAAAATGCAAAAAACTCTCTTTGGATTCATATACAGTGATTTAACATGCTTAAATGTATTAATAAGGTGATTGGATCACCTTCTGCATCACCAGTGCAAAACTTAATTTGTTCATGACAGTGTTTCAGTTTGCAAGGTATCCTTAAATTCATTTCACCAGCCATCTTCTGTGTGATTTGTTGTAAGAGGAAAATGGATGGTGAAACCAAATCAGAAAGTCAAGGATAATCTGTTCTATTGCCCCAATAACAGCTGTTGATAGTACTGTAACAAAGAAACCACCTAGCTGAACTTCTATTGGGGGCTAAAGGAAAAGAAATTTAGTAGCCTGATAGGTTGACAGTTAGATTTGTGGGAGCAAAAAAGTCAGTTTTTTTCCCTTTTACCCCTGTAAAGTCCAATACCTGGATGAGGCAGAGTGTTTTTAAAGAATCCTTTATTCATATTTCACCACCTCTTCATTGCCTCTGAATAACGTTCCAAACCACTGTGCAACAAAAACCAAATTTTTCCTCTGTATTTTGGGACAACAGAATAAATTTGAACAGAGGCCAGTTTAATATATATGATAGATAATGATGAAAATATTCATTTCAGCCAGTTAAGTAATATCACTTAAAATTACTTCATAAGATGCTGTGATCATATAACAGGATAGTTTCTTTCTTCTTGATTTTTGAAAAGATATTCGGTATATATGACACTAATCTCTTCACTCTGATATTTGCCAATTTACTAGTTTCAATTTGTTGTTATAAACAATTCTTTTTTCTAATATTTTTCTTTAAACTTACAGGGCTTCTTGGTTTTTTCTCAATTTCTTTTCTATCTTCTCACATAAATTCATTACACTTCCTGTCTGTCAAATGAATTGAATTTGTCCATGTTTTTGGAACTCAGAAACAGTACCTAAGCAGGTTCAGAAACATACAAGTAGTGTCTCCAAACACAGATATGCATAATGGAGATCCCCAAAAATTCAGTACTGCAGGAAATCAAAGAAAAACATCCCAGAGATGGGATAACTTGTAACACCTACGAAGAACAATTTTCCAGCCTTAGGTTTTAGCTATATTGAAAATGAGTCCTATCACCATTTTAGAAACATGATTTAAATAATTTAGTGCCCAGATGAATCACAAAAAGGAAAAAATACATTATGCCAATTTGAGTCCTCTTTTGAAATACATCTTATCTGACATTTGGTGTAAGTTGCTGGTTGGCTGGATGAAGAATTAATGACAATCCTGTTGCTAGAATTGCCTGATACCAAAACATACAGATAGCTTTACAGTCTGGCTGCCATAGAAAAAACAAGCAATGATCACATCATCCTCTCAGTTTTGTAGTTTCTCTCATGTCATTAATGACCTGTGCTTTGATAGAGAAATATTGCCCAAAAGTAATATTGAGTACATTCATTAGTGAACTACAGGTCTCCACATTAGTGAAATGTCTTTGAGCAGTTTAAACTTGTGATGGAGAGCATTTAAGCAGTTAACTGCCCCCAGCTTGATTGCTTTCTTAGACTGGGATTTAAATGCTTTGTCCCACTGCATTAGTGAGAAATGGCCATCAAGCCAGAATAACCTGAGGTGGGCCATTTAGCAGGTATTGCAAAATAGTACATGTATTCTATCCAGTAATTGCACCTTAACAAAAAATGCAAGTCATTTCTTACAAATGTTGATTCATTTTCAATATCTAAGGGCAGTAATAGGAACTAGAAATATGTTCCAATGAATAATAGATTATGAAAGACTATCTTGCATCGTTTAATCATTTTTCCCTTGAGAAAAAAAAATAGTCATGCTTTTGAAATCCTAATGTTTCTTGCCTATTTGAAGAACAATTATGCTTTCCACAGGCATAGCGATATTTTAATTTATTTTGTTTTCCAAATTAGTAAAACTGTAGACTTTCTATTCCAGACATAGCCCCAGAATCCAGAGCTTTTGAATGCTATGCTAAGTCTTTCTTATATGTCTCTATACAAATCATATCTCATTTGTATACATCAGGATTATGTTTTAGAAAATCCTCCCAGAGGGGAGTTGTTGCAGTCTTTTAAGAAAATACTGAATGGGAATCATTTAGGGTACATAAATGGAAAATATTCTTGCCATACAGCTAGGCACGCATGAAAAATTCAAGAACAATTTATTTTTCACAATGACCTTTTTGGCAGATTTCTCTAATAAGGTCAAACTATTTTCACATATGGTGAGAAGCTTTATTTATCAATTGCAAACACCAGTGTAATAGTTTGATCCTGTAATAGTTCTGCATTCAAGGATACCAAGTTGTAGACTACTACTGTCAAGTACCTAAGTGTCCAAAGTCATTTGCTTTATCAGCATAAACTTTTCATTCTTATATTTCACATCTCCTAAAGACCTCACCCACTGGACGTAGTCACTATGATGGAGGAAAATAATGTAATTTAGAGAAACCTACCAGAGCCTGACATGCTTCCATTGTGCAACCAGATTATATTTTTAGGGAATATTTGCCTGTGTGGAATAGAAGTTTCTGCCTGATGCATTTGTACATCTTCCCTACAGAGCACATTCTGATTAGCTTTGTCTGCTAAAAGATGCCAAATTGAGTGTCTTTTTATTCAAACTGACCTAGTGACTTCTGTTTTTGAAGTATCATTCCAGAAATTGAGCCCTACCTGTGTAACTTGTATGGGTTTATTATTCTCTACACATTTTTTTCCTTTAACTGCTAATTATTTTGTATTATTTTTTCCAGTTGTGATTATTAAGAGGTGATATGTGTGTGATGTCAAGATAAACAGCTTTAGACTCTCCTAACTTCACAAACCCAAAAACATAAGCATAACAGCTACATTGTCAGAGATACACACCTTTATTTAGTGAATCACCTTATGCAGCTGTACAGCACAAACCATTCATTCACTTTTTAGAAGCCTTTACTCAAGGCAACATTTCTCCCTCATTTAGTTCAAGAGGAATGGACCACAAAAGGTCAAACCAGTGAGAAGAATGACATAAATGTTGGCTAACAGATTGATCTATGAAATCTGTTTGATTTGATACGTGATGATCTATGTATGTGGTCCACATACACAAATGCACACATAGCACCAATCTATATCTGCCTCCACACTTAATGATCAGCTCTGAGGAGCTGATGGGTCTTCTATGGGCAGACTGTTCAGATTTGAATACTTCTGTCTGCAGTAAGCAAGAGAAGGAGAAGCAGTAAATAAACATAACTGCACTTTAGCAGACTACAACGAAGACGTGTGCTGATTCATTTATAATACTTTAAGACTGCAACCAGTTAGGTACTGTTGAGGTAGAAAGATAAAAGCAGAGAGACTTCATGGTAGGAGAAGCAATATGCTTCTACAAAATAAAGGTAAGAGATAAGAGCATTAAAAGGTAAGATAACAGGACAGGACTTCCCCTCTCACTTACACAAAAATTAGGAGATTATTTCTAAAGAAAGGGTGAGACTCCTAAGATGGTGTTAGTTAACACAGTGGAGATATTGTCTAAACTGAATATATTTTCTCTCTTTTTTTTTTT
>VZTI01002791.1:130152-232789 GCA_013397865.1 Struthidea cinerea
TTTTTTTTTTTTTTGCATTATGCTCAGGAGTAATGGCAACCATGACTCTAGTAAGCAACTGCATTCAGGCAAATAAAGTGCTATCTAGAAAGGAGATGCAGAGGTGAAGCTTGCAAGAAATAGCAGCACCTCCTGTGAGGAAGACAATAAAAAGCAACTCAGTGGAAAGATACCCAGGGCGTGTGAAAATAAAAAGATATCCTGGTCTACTCATGTATGAACATGAATATATGTGTGTGAATTAATGTTCCTTCTGGGTACCATGTTTATTCTGCACTTCCAAATAATATTTTGAAACTGGCATTAGATTAGAGTAGTAGCACTGCTCAGTCAACTGAAAAGACAGTTTTGACTTGGATCAGGCTCATAACTCATATCTGCATGCACTGTTTTGGGATGCTATACATCTCCCTATATCCCAGTATTGAGTAGTATTTATTTTTTTATTTTCTATTAATAAACAATCTATTGTGAAAGGTACAGTATTAATCTTCCTGGAAATTTTGCAGGGTCTAAGAGCATTGTAACTCTATCTACTGGCATTTGAAGTAATGTGAAGAAAAAAAAAAAAGAGATTTACAAGAAAAAAAAGTCTTCTTCTCTAGCAGAAAACATTAGTAAAATATTTTTTTGCATTTACAGTGAGAGCAAAAAAGCTTGAAATAGATTAGTTGTTCACCACCAATGGTGGATGTTTCCTGAATCAGTATGCATCACATCCGAGCAATCTTCACCAAGCAAAACAGCAATGGATGCATAGTAATTATGTTAGAGCAATGTAGACATGATTTAGGAAGGCAGAATTCGGAGTGCATCTATGGGGGCTGGATGAGATATGAAATTGAAATCCAAGTTGCTGCATATGCACGTGAGTGAATACATGTGCACAGCCACACACAGACATGCATACACGAGCAGGTGTAAGAAATAACCTTCAGTTTACATCCATGTCACAAAAAGAGATAGACTATTGCTTTCAGCTTGGAAGATTGCAAAGAATACAAAAGCAGATCAAAAATGATGTTGCTTATTAAGTAAATAAAAGAGTATTCAACAGGTATGAAATATTTGTAATTGTGTTTTAAAATATTTGAAAATTATTGAGCATTGCATATTTCATTTTGTCATTGTTGCATTTCTCTGTAATTCATTTGGGCTATATTTTTTCTTCATTACTTTTAAGCTTTGCAGCTCATTAATTGGTTACCTAATTATATCTAATTACTCATTCACAGCAGTAGACCTAATTTTCAACAACTACCAGATTTGTACTGTCAAATGTTCTGAGAATTTGTTCAATACACAAAATTGTTTCACTTCATTTAAGCTCCAACATACTAATTTAGCAAAAAACTGGACCAGCATTTTCTGATCTATAAATACAATATTATTATCTTAAGGTCATCTTCTCATCTCTTATGGAAATAAAGTAACAAAGAGGACATTTGTCCTTGATTAGAATGAACACATTTTTTACTAGATTCTATTAGAAGTTAAGACCATAAGTAGTTAACCTGTTTGAGAAGCAAGATCTAACCTACATCTGTTCTCTTTTATATCTAAGAAAACATACTGTGCTTGGCAAAACTTCAACATTTAAAACTTGCATTGTCTTTGTTTCTGGGATGTTACACATTTTCAACTTCTTTCAATGTTTTTCTTATTCTAAAGGAGGGCTAGGATGGCTTTCAACTTACATCTGTGTTTCTGGTTTCTCTCTAGAGAGACATGATGCATCGAGTTGAAATTCTTTCAGTTGAATATTGTTCAGAGAAGGGAGGGAACCTTAAACTGAAATTTGGTAGCATGTTCATCTTTGGTAAGTGGATTCTGTAAAGTTACAGAAAATGTTTCTGTTGTAAAAAATTCTTCCACCTTTGTGTTTAACTGTGCTGTTAGACCCAGGAACAGTTCTTCACAGCTCACATGTTGACCACAAACTGGCAAATCCAATTTTCTTTTTTTTTCCCTCACAGAGACCAGACTGAATATACAAGCCACTCTTTTCTGCTGGAAGATAGAGCACTGTTCTTCCAAGAGTTTATCTGAAGAAGACAGCAAAATTTTGTCATCCTTACTTTCCTAAAGTAGGTTTGCATCTTATAAGCCAATGGAGGTACATATTGGTCCTGTAGCTGGTTGGAATCTGGAGGATTGGTGAATTCAGAGGCTTATATTCACAGACTTTTTTAGGCTGTGCTACCCTGTAGCAAATCTTGGAAGCAAAAGAAAGGGAATTTTCAGTTGTGCCATCTTGATACATTTTCTAAATTCGGTTTTTATAGTTAAACTTTATTTGTCTTGGGCAGGAAAAAAATGTA
This sequence comes from Struthidea cinerea, assembly GCA_013397865.1. NCBI lineage: Eukaryota > Metazoa > Chordata > Aves > Passeriformes > Corcoracidae > Struthidea > Struthidea cinerea. The sequence goes on from VZTI01002791.1 coordinate 132,474, forward strand.
AGAGGACTTTCTGATCCCGATACTTTTACATTGCAGCTGGAGGTCCAAAGAAAGGTGTCCAAAAAGAACTCACAATTAAATCAGGCTCTGTTTGACATAACTCCTAGCAGGATCTTGGGAAAAGGATAAACTATTCCATATAATTATTGTCTTCCATAAAATGTGACATAAAGGATGACATCAGTGCTAAAGAATGGAATTTTTACAGCTGTATCTGAGAGAGTATTAGCCTTCTGTTTGGTGAGTTAAGCTCCTGGTTGGTTTTCAAACAGCACATGCATACATTAGCCCGGTAAAAGCCAAAAGCTTGAGATAATTTATTGGAAAGCCCTTCAGAAAGCTTACTATTCAAACATCTTTATGACCCACTGGATACAGTCACAGAAATTTTTCCAAATTAGGCTTAGCCAGAGCAAGAGGCTTCCCATCTGTCTGAGGAACTGCTATCTCTAAAAATAGCAGAGGGAAAGAGGGAAGTAGATTCTGGTGGAAATGTGTTACTGACAGCATCTGAATGGGAGTATATGAAGGATTGCCTTTTATCAATTCCCATGGATTCAGAAGCAGGGATCAGACATCAGGGGAGGATTACAGTTGTCTGAATGTAGGCATTGCTACAATAGGAGCGGTTCTGCAGCTTCTCAGCTTCTCATCTGGCCAGCAGCTTTTGTTTCAGAAAATCAAGATTCTGCTAAAGGACCTTGTATTTATTTTCCAGACACATATAGATACTTAAGGCACCTAAATTGGTTTAATAGACACATGTTTTGGGAACTGAATCCTACCCTGTTTATCAGCTAACATTCTGCTGTAAGTTTGCCATTTGAAGAACAGGTTGCTCCTAAACACAAAGGAACTGTATCCTTTCCCAAGAATTAGACGGCTTCTTCCAAACAAGAAATCTGAAGGAATGCAGTCTCTTGTGGACATCTCCACTGAGAATGATGCTATAGCCATTACTCTAATAATATGCTGAAGGGGAATTATGGATGACCAGAGAACAGAAAGTCAGCAAGAAGCTTTGTTAATTTATTTGTTGCAGAGATCCTGCAGTCCAGGCTGTGATTAAGGCTTGGCAGGCTCCCAAGCCCATCACCATACACTCAGATTGCTGCCTGTAAGATATGCAGCAGATTTTAGTAGCAGATTCTTAACAATAGTTCAAACTTTAGCTGCTGTTGTGCTGAGTTTGGGACGCTGTATGGAAGGGCCCTGGTCTGCTCCTTAGCCACATAATAAAGCTGTCTTGGCTCAGCCTCGCACAGCCAGAGCCTGCCATGTTATTTCTACAGGTTTGTAAAGCTGGTGATGTAACCAAAGCTCCTCTGTTCAGCGATGTTCAGTGGTTCTACCTAAACCATTATCAGTTTTCAAAGAACTACTACTACAAAAGTCCTCAGATACATTTCCCAAGTAACACGGAAATTAAAACATAAAGAAAACAGAATGAAAAAACCAAGATTATCAAACAATATGCTCATTTGATGACAGGTGGTAGAAGATTTAAACACAAAATTATAACCTTATAAGATTATGTGATTTTCACATTAGCATTTTATCAGTCTGCCTCTCAGGAGAATATGCTGAAGAGCACAACAGAACAAAGAAGCTATGTCAAACAGTGGGTAACAGTGGGGTAACACTTTTAATGTTCTTAGCAATAGGACAGAATGTTATTATCATAAGAGAACTTGCTTGCAAATGACGGTGTTAAGTTTTATCCTTTCCAGGGGCATGGTGAAACTGCTCGTTGATGATGCTAGCTACCCCAGGATGTATCAGAGCTGCCTTCCTTCAAGTATCTACATTTTTCTACATGTTTACCAGGCAAAATAGACAACACTGTTCAGTGTTTACAGTCCAACATAATTATCAATAGTAGACTGGATTAGAAGAGTGTCTAGGTAAACGAGTGTTGGTAAATGAGCATTCACTTTAAGTGCTGACTTTTAGAGCTCTACTGAATTAGGTAGGATAATTAACTCATTTCTAAAGGACTGAAAATCCTTAGGACAGCATAGGGTTTTGGTTTATGCACTTAAATCTTAAATGTATGACTGCAGAGATAAAACATGTATAAAACACCAGTATCATTGTGTGTGAGCTTTGGAAACGCTGCTCACATCTGTATTTCCCAGTGAAGCAATGTATAATTTACTAGTTCTGGTGACTTTTATCCCTCAAAGGAGTTCAAAGATTTTCTGTGCTAGGCAGTATAAAAACATACAGTTGTAATGGTAAATATAATATATTAACTAGTGTCTCACATTGCATTGGATGAAAAATTAGGTCTCAGAGGTGTTTCTGGTATTTGGAATAAGAGTTCTCATCACTTTTTGACATGGGATTACTCCTCTGGGCCTCCTTTTCAGAGCAGCGTTTCTTATTGCGATGCAGTGATGATGGTAAATACCCAATTGTGGCTCTCTGCTCCTTTACACATGCCTGAAGGAGTTTAACTACTGTCTTGTCAATGTCATACAGTATATCCACCATACCTCCTCTATAGACTTCTCAAGTTTCTTTCCTCCCAAAAGAGAAGAGCCCAAGCATTATGTCATTTTATGGAAAAAAAAAAATAACTGGGTCATTTGACCATGAAGAGATTGTGGCACTAAAAGAAACTAGAAGTGTGAATTAAAATAGCTCATGTGGAGCTTACTCAGTAAGCACACTCAAAGCTGGAATGCAGCACTCTAAGCCTCTGTCCTGCATCTGCAACTCTCTACTCCATATCTGTGACCAACAGTATTCCCAAAATTAATAGTAAATTTCAGAATAGATCTATTAAGCCATGTCAGACATGTGAGGCTACAGAATCTCAGGAAGACGATACAGAAATACAAATAATTATGGTACAGGCCCAGCTGTGAAGGAGTAAGAGACTGGAAATCATTCTAGGTCATGTTCAGTATGAGAGGTAGGACAGCTCTGCATCTTTGAACTCTAGTGTCTCCAACAACCAGGAGCAGGGACACAGTCTATTTACAATTAATTCAAATTACTGACATTCTGATGGTAGTGATGAGCATTTGGAAACAAGACCACTTCAATTTCTGGACTCCATTTCAGCTGGCACACTTAGTCATGAAGAGATATGAATCTAGAAAATAATGCTGTGGTGCTTCCATCAAAAGAGGAATACTATGTCATTTTCTTTGCTTTTGGTCCAAATTTGCACCATGCAAAAAATGTTACCAGATCAAATGGGATAGGACTCCATGGCTGTGTAACAGCAGAAAACCTGACTTTTAATATCAGATGACAAAAAATACAATTAATGGTGCATTGAAAAGGATGTTATTAGTAGAACATAACTTGCTGAAACCTCAAAGCTGTCTACTAGATTAACAACCACATGATAAATTAACACTCAGTACCTACGACCTTGGAGAAAATATAAGGGAAAGTATTTCTTTCTTAATTTTTTACATATGGCTTTATTTAATATCTGAACTAATGAAAAATGCTTTGTGGCTATTTAAACACCTGAAAAGACCCAGGAAAATGGCATCAGGATTTAGAAACTCACAAACTTATCAAAATGGATTTTCTTCTTCCAAAACATGTATTTTAATCAACATTTCTATCTGCTATGTCTTTTAGATCACAAACTTTTTTATTGCAACAATTTCGCTGTATTTATGAACATAATTTTTCATATTATGGGTACCACAATAACACAAGTCAGAATACTTCTAAATTTAATGAAGAAAATATACATTGATTTTATACTTGAAATTACATTGGAATTTGATAATGGTTAGAGCAACTGTTAATCCAGGGTGGATAGAATTCAACACATATTTCATGTATGCTTCTTTTTTTTTTCTGGGTTGTTGAGTTTCTTCGGAAGAAACTCAGAGGAATTGTGTTTTCATTGGGAATGAAGAACAGATGTGTGTAATGAGTGTCTGGGTTGGGAAGGAAATCTGTGCAGCTATATATTACATCAGATTTTTTTCTATCATTCTCAATTAGCTTTGAAGAGAATTGACTACAATGTCACCAGCTGCTCTTTCAACTGACTGTACAATTTTACTAAGCAAAATGGACCCTATGTAGCAAATTTTATTTCACTGTCTTGTTAAAAATTAAAAGACAGATTATAGCAAGCCTATGTACACTTGTGTTTTGTCATGACCCACCCCAGGAGACAAGAGTAACCCAGGCTCTTTTTAATAGATTCCTTGGAGTGGATTAGAGTGAAACAACACTGAATGATCGATGCTTGTAAGTCTATATATACAGATATAAAAAAATTACTTATGGTTTATTTTAGAACAATTTGGTTGCAAAGGAAAGCAGGTATGTAGCTGTTTTGATTGTTATTATCTATAGTAATGTAACAATATGAAAGCATTGCAATGTGAAAACACAAAAATATCACCCAAGGACATGTGTAAGGGAAAAAAGAGAGAGAGAGGGAGAATAAGAGTGTGAAAATCTCACCACCCTGTCAACCTTCCATGAGTCTTGACTGTTGCAGCTTAGATGTCCCTTGGTCGAAGTGATGGTAGATCAGGGTGTGGGGGGGGGGCGGGGGGGGGGGAAGCCTCCAAAACATAAAGTCCAATGGGCTAAAATACTCTCAGCTGTGTGGGAATGCCCAGGTACCTGCCCTCAGGGAGGAGCTTTCAGTGCTCTGGTGGAAATGAGTCTGGGAGTGCTTCAGGAGTCTTTGGTGGTGTATGACACCTCCTAAGACAGGACAGCTGCCTCTCAGGCTTCTGAGCCAGGATGCCCCATCAATGGGGGAGGGGAGGAGGGTGAGTAACAACCCAGGGGTTTGTATAGGCATGACAAGAGACTCCTTCCTGTCTCCATAGGCTTTTCTTCTCTTATCTCATTCATAGCTCATCATTCAGTCTCTGTCTTAGAGACTGACCATTACACACCCAAAAAATTTAGCTGCCTCTAAATGCAGCTCTGAAAAAGCACTCTGATGCCTTCACAACTGGGGAATGTTTTGAGTCATTAACCCATAAAAATTCACTCTCGCACATGCTTCTATCACCCTTCTCTTCTATTTTTAACCCGTTTTCTACTGTTGTTTTTATCAGCAGCTGAACAAAAGGGAAGTACATGATGTACATGGGGATTATGTATCTTGTGTTTTACCTTTGAATCTCTATAATTTCTTCTTCTCAAAGGCTTAATCTCTAATGAAATTAAAGGATATGGAATATATTATTTATTTTCTATGCATTGAGATAAAAATGAGTTTGCACCAAGATGCCTACCCTAGGTTATATGACGAAGTAGAGCAATCTTCCTCAGAGAGGAAACCTCTTCCTTCTTTACAGTACTGTATTGGAAAAAGATGAATTATCATACAAATCTATTTGGTTTGATATACTTTATCCAGTTTATCAAGTAGGATCTAATTTGTAAATCAAGGTCTTGTTTCAAAGGCAAATTCCATGATAAATTCCTGAAAATGTTTGAATTTCATCTCAATCAATACACCCTTGTACTTTGCTTAGATTGAATTCTAGTGACAGAAGACAAGATCCACAAAAATTCTTTGATCACTAACTCCTTTATACTACATAAGAGTTATATCCTGTTAAAGATGTATTGCAAACACAGAGGCATCTGATAATTGTAGAAACTATTTTTAGAAAAACATCATTGTTTTTCTAATTTTTTATAGCATTAAAGACATTACACCACTTCAACATGTACAGTAAAGATTATTCAAGAATATTTGAGAATAGGTACAGACTAAATATATTCTAATTTAGGTTCCTTTCTCAAATAATCTGAGTTTGGGCCTTACCTCTGTAGACATATCTTCTTTTATGTACCAACACAAACAGCAATACTGGAACTATATGAGACCTTAATTTTTGAATTTTATTGACCGATGGGTACCTAAACATAGATTTTTACTCATTCTAGCAAGGGCAAACTCACATTTCTGGATGACTAAAATTTTAACAAGAGTCACACAGCTGTGCTGTAAATTGTCAAGCCAAGTCTGAACATGTGTTTGGCAGGTGTTTGGCACAGTGGGCAAGAGAAAATATTTCATCATGATTAGGAAGAAATGGTTCTTGTAGACATTAATTACTTAATTCCTTTCTGCAGGGATGCAACGCCTTTTTAAGCAGATAGTATGAAGATGCTTTATGTAGGTGCATTGTTTCAAAGACACTGGACAAGAGGAAAGAGGATTTGTTTAGTGTGAAAACTCTTGTGGTCCAGGATAGCAGTAGGAGGTTATACATTAAATTATTTCATCTATCCTTTAATTGGGGCAGCCAGACCTCAGCAAATGTCTACCAACACAGATACATATTGCATGCATCATTTATCTAAGAAGTAGTGGCAGCCAAGTTTTATCGTGAGGCTGGAAAGAACATTCATGAAAGGGCATCTGATGACTTAAATAACATCCCTGACCTCTAGGAGAAGAAAACCTCCTTCAGCAGGTTGAATGAGAGATTTCTAAAATTACAGTGTGAAAAAACACACTCCTAAAAATGTATCTAAAATAATTTCAATCACCAATGAAAACAGCTTGAACAAAGATTAGCCATTATTTCTACTTAATTTGTTATTTAAAAGTGATTTATGCTGCAGTAGATACCGACAGCCTTATTCTTTGATTTTCCCTCTGTGATTAAAACAGTGGATTCTTCACTTGTTAGGGCTGGATTTTATGACAGTGTGTTAATAGTCAATCACTTGCAATTTCTACAAGTGCCTCATCTAATACAATCAATGGGTTTTTCCTTGTTCCAGGTGTCATCTCTATGATAAAACTTGTCTTTTATGTGGCTGTAAACTGATCATGGGTCATGAAATATAATGAGTGCATTTCACAAAGTGAACACATCATTACTCACTCTCAATATTCACTGAATGTACAAGTAAATGAAAGCAAGTTAACTTTTATCTTTATATACAGCTAAAACTTCAATTCGATTAAAGGCTCACCTAGCTAATGGTCCATATTCCATTCTTACCCATGTTTAATTCGATGAATTGTTAAAGATGAATTTTTCCAAAGGTTATAGGGTGTCAAATCACTCAAGGAATGGGATGACAAAACTTTGAGTGATCAATTACACACTGAACAGAAGAAGACTGAAAATTCTGAATAGGAAGGCTTATGTGTTCCTCATAGACTACTGATTTACATCGTTAAGACTTCTTGTCATCAGAAGAAACATAAGTCATTGCACTACTTTAAACTGCTACTGACAGCTCTAATTATTTTATTGGAAGATGTAGGTTTGTTTATATTTAGTAATGATGTTATTTCTTCCAGTTTGTGAGCAAGTGAATAGCTATTAAGGAAAAAATATTTTTGTTTTATAGACAGGAGTATAATTAAATATCTAATAACAGAAAAAAAATCTTAATAGATACTTGTACACATGAAGTTCATGTCTAATATCTAGTATCAGTTTGAAGTTCAGAATGGGAATAATTATCAGGGATTTTTCAGTAACACCTTTCAAGGTAAAGCAAGTAAAATCATTTGATGCCAATGCATAAAAACCTAGATTCACAAAATAACTTTTAATACTAGAGTATTCAATGAATTATAATAAATCTCAGGAACATCCAGGACCCTACTAGGTCTGTAAGATTCCACAGCTTCATAGGAAATGTTGTCTCATCACATCTTGCCTTGCTGGATCTTCCTGTATTTTAAACCATAGCCGTCAACCCCTTTCTCAAAATAGGATTCAGAGATGAGTCTGCCAGATAAAACAAAATTCTATATTCAGTGAACCACCAGAAAGAAAATGCCCCAGAAGTCAGGAGATCCAAATTCAGCTTATTCTCTCAATGACGTGAATGTCAATGCATACCTACCAGAAGACCACAAATCTAGTGTGATTTTCTGTGGTGGGTTTTTCTCAGTTCTTACAGCTGAAACCATTTAATTTTGAATGAATAAATATAAAGACAAAAAGGAACTAATTAAAAACCTAGAATTGAATACATCTGGCTTAGCTTAAGCATCTCAAAATTATACCTCTAAGTCTGTTGTACTCAGATGGGTCTCTTTTTATAGTCAGTGAAGAGAAATAGGCACTAGAGGGACATTTGTCTTGTGCTGCTATAGCCATATAAGACAGCTCAGATGAATTTCTCTTTTGGAGGTCTTTGTTTGTCTTCTTTGACTGTGAGTGGACCATAGGTGACTGTCTCATACTTGGATGTATAAATTTTAGATGTGCAAAGACTGGGGGGCCTCTGATGAGACATGCCTTCTTAAACATCTGTTCTCTTCAGACTGAGTCATTGTTTATTATTTCTTCCTTTTCTTTTAGTACTTTGAATCATTGCAATGGGGACACTTAGTTCTGCTAAGTGTCAGTAGATCTAGATACACAGTGAAAACCAGTAAGATACTGTTATTTGGAAAGCCATTATTTTGGATGTGACCTACACCTGCTTGAAACTTCTCAGCTGACTAGCATAAAATATTGATGAGTTGGTGTCCTGGTTTCAGCTGGGATAGAGTTAACTTCTTCTCCATAGCTCCTACAGTGCTGTGTTTTGGATTCCAAATAGAATGGTGTTGATAACATACTGTTGTTCTGGGTTTTGCTAATCCTAAATCAAGGACTATTTTTTTTTGTGTGTCTCATGCTCTGCCAGTGAGAAGGTGCAAAAAAGAAACTGGGAGGGAGCATAACTGGGACAGGTGACCTGAACTGGGCCAGAGGGATATTCCACATCATAGAATGTCATGCCCAGTATTTAAACTGGGGGAGCTACCTTGAAGGATGGCTGATCTGGGTTCAGGAAGGGGGAATCTGGCATTGGTCAGCAGGTGCTGAGCAATTGCATTGTGCATCACTTGTTTGTGAGGGTTCTTTCTTTCTTTTTTTTTTTTTTAATTTTGTTTTCAACTATTAAACTGTTCTTATCTCAATTTACAAGTTTTACTTTTGATGCTTCTCCTCATTCCACCAGGGTGGGGGGGAAAGAGAAGGGGGTTGAGTGAGTCGCTGAGGGGTGCTTAATTTCTAGCTGGGCTTAAACCATGACAGCTCAGTCATGACTCTGGCGCTTCAATCAGTCAGGAAGAGCATGGGGAGAAATACATTCAACATGCTGTCGAGCACCAAGAGGTGCTATGGGATAACTTCTGGACTTCAGAGTACCCACTACTGCAGTTTACCAAAGAAAACCTGGGTATCAGTAGTTGGACTCTTTCTGTACTCACCTCAATACTTATGCTAATATAAAAAAAAAAAAATCAAATTAAAAAAAGCTTATATTTCTCTCAAATAACTTGATAAAAAAGACTTTTAAATCTTCAATGAGCATTAGTTAATGTCAGACGTGACTTTAATTGAAGAGATGAGTACAGATGATATTTCACAGCTGGAATTCTGGATAGAACTTTCCTCATCTGGAGAAAGTTCTGGTCAGGAATATGTATTGCAACTACTAGGACTGATAAGGACTAGATGATTAATCATCTGCAGAAATATGGGAGTAAAATAGTTTTTCCACAGAACAGGGATTTTGCGCAGGAGTATGTGAGAATTCTCTGGGAGTAATGCTGAGTACAAAACAACAATGCAATATGACTTCCAACAGAAATGAAACTATTATTTTACTTGAATGGGTAAATAGGAGTTCATACATAAGGTAAATGAAGCCCCCTCTTTTCAGTGTCAATAGGCCTCTGCTTATTCATTGGCTAATTTTTTTCCAGATCTGAATACTACCACCTATTTTAAAAAAGAAATAAATGTACAAGAGAGTAAGAGGTAAACAGTAAGAATGGTTCAAAAAGTAAAACGACTAGAGAGAAAAGATTATCTCACTGGTTTTAGTTAGCGTAAAGAGGAGCTAACTGGAGGGAACAACTCTCTTCAAATGAATCCAAGATCACTGCAAAGACGATAAAAACCTGCTCCATTACAGATAAAACAAGTAGTGATCTTAAGCTGAGACAGCTATTCTAAGACATGAGCACAAAGGGTAAATTAAAGTTACTCTAGTAGCCTGACTTTTGACCGCTTGCCTCCTTGAAAGTTTGACGTTCTTTTTGTATATTTAAAACATTGTACTTAAGTGCACATATGAAAGAAAAGGAGGCAGACATTATGTTTCACTACTCTTTTTTGAATAAGTAGAAATATCTATCATTGTTCTAACAAGCCCAGATTCCTCTTTTTTAAAAAGGTTCATTAATCCCATCTCCAAAATCCTAATTAGGTACTTTAGAGTGTTTCTAACAGTAATACCAATTTTCTCAAGTTCTTTGAAGGCAATAGCTCTCTTTAGAATCCAATTTGTATTTTTTTTCCTTTACAACAACCCCAGAGGTGAACATTATCTCATAGTAACACACACGTTATTTTGTATCTCAATGCCTGAACAAGCAAGGTATTTTGTGAATAGAATTTTTTTAAAATCCTGCTTTCCATTTTGCTTCTACATTCAGAACACATTAACATAAGCAAGGGGATTTTTCTGTTCTTTGTATTTCTCATAAAAATCTATTTCCTCTTTGGTGCCAGTATGACCCTTAATTGTTATCATATGAATAACACTGGAAAAATTAAACCATATCACTCTACATGCATAACACTGGACACTTTCAGTGGCAACAGTGTCAACATACTTTGTGTCATAATGTACAAACTCCCTGTCGCAGCCTCTAAGAGCCAGTAACTCAACTTCACCATTCAGTTCCTCCCATTTCAACCCCAGTTAACACTAATTATCATCTTATGTAGCGCTACTCATCGTATATCAATGTTGACTTGAAGGGATTGCAAAAGACACCCTTGTATAATACTTCAGTGTAATATCTTGTATACATTGTTACTTGAAAGTAAGGTGGGCCTTCTGTGAAGAGGTAATACCATCGTCATCATTGCTTTGAACAGATCTGAGATATTATTTATTTCCCAGCAATAATGTTGACCAGATATAAGTAAAAAAATACATTTTCTGATGTAATAATGTTTAATAAAAAATTCAATAAGTAGTTTGATTCACAAATCTATAGTGATTTTGCAGAAGTTTATACACTGTATATTTAAGATGTCCCCTAAAATGCTTCCCAGTAGCTTCCAGTAGTAGCTTCCAGGAATGTTTCTGAATAGTCTGTTTAGTGTTCATGACAAAATGTGGCATGACAGTTTACTTCTTTGATAAAACCCAAATTAACAGTGTAGGATACTTATATATATATATTACCTTTTCTGTGGCATTATTTAAATTTCAAATTTTAAGATAACAAAAAAAAGCTAAATGTCTTTCTCAAAATGTCTTTTTGCTTCATATCTGTATACATGGAAACTAAATATACAGATGTCTAGTGCAAAGAAATCAGTTGTTAGTAACATACAGACACAATGTGTTAGGCATGCTTTCCCCCCATTATCAAAAGATGGTTTTTTTCAATATTCATCCAGGTCAGAAAATGTTTTTTTGGTGTTGGGAAGAATTAGAATTCAGGATATATCATAGAACTTTATATATAAGCTTCAGGGCAGGAAAAATTTATCAGTTAGTGCTGACTGAGGACAGATACTTCTCGAAAGATTGCATTAATTGTCCTTGGAAATGCCTATTTCTTGCCACTGACTGAAGAGCCAAACCAGGCAAATAGCGAACCCTAGATACTCTTTGGAAAGAAATCATTCAGTGAGCTGAATTCCATCAGCGAGACCTCTATTCTTCAGTTTCTGACAATTTAGAAGTCTAATTTATATGGCCTAAAATCTAAATGAAGTCCGTATTTCATCTGAGGGTTCAGTTAATCTAGCAATACACATTTTGTGAGTCCACATTTTCCTCACAAGGCTGCTCCAAAAAAAAAATAAAAGGCTATTTTTTAAAGGATTATGCTCCAGCAGTTTTCTCCACATGTTACCATCTTCCAAATGCTACAGCAGCTACCCAGTAGCTTACTAAGTATTTTCACTTCTGAAATTCTGAAGCACTTTTGCAACACCTGTCAGAGGACTTCCAAATCTTTGAGCAATTTAAGGATGGCAGTTTATTTGATTAGTACCTGTGAAAACTATAAGTAAAAGTCCCAATTACAGTAAATCAAATACTGAACTACAGGGTTTATGTGTTTATGAAACTATATTTAATATACACAGACTGTCCTAGGTTACAATATAGATGTATTTAAGTATTCTATTACCACCAGCTGTGGGCCATTAGCTGTTATCACCTGCTAATGACCCACCCCTGATAACAGACAATGGGCCATAAGAAACCACCACATGACTCATGGACTTATCCTATTGTGAGATGCTCCACCCAGGAGGGAGGAGCCAAGCATTCCCGCCTGGATATAACCTGCCCTTGGAACTGCCTAACTTAGCCCTGTCTACTGGGTTACCAGAGGGCAAGAACTGCCACTGGACCTTCAGCTGGAGACTAGACCTTCCATAGGATCATCGCTTCAACTGAACTACTTCATTTTGGACTGCTACCACCACCCTAACAGCGTGTCAGGTTGTATCTGACTTTGTTTGTGCTTTTCCTTATATTATTTCCCTTATTTCTAATTTTCTTTTTTTTCCTATTGAATTTAATCCTGACTTGTGATCTCCCACAGGTCTTGTTTTCAAACCAATACACAGACACACACAAACATACATATACAAAAAAGAAAACAAACCACATAGAAAGTCTTTTGTTAACATGATTTGTACAGATAGCCAGAAACAGCAACAATCTTCAAACTTTTCCAGGAACTCCTGCCAACCATTACAAAGAATAATTATTTTCTTGCCTTTTTTTCCCTTTTTTTTCCCTACTTTGATTCCTTTTGTAGGATCCTGATAAGATACTTTATGAGCCTGCTTACAGCCTGTGGGCCTGTTTTTCCTTTTTATTTTTTTTTTTTTTTTGGTCATCTGAACATCTACACAGTGCCATGTTCTCTGGCTTGTGTCAGATCAAGTTAGAATGAGCAAGTTGCAGCAGGAGTGGTAGACCCATTTGTGCGCGGAAAGGAAGAGTATCACTGTAAGGATTCATTTTCCAATCTATGCTTAGTCATGATAGAAATAGATGCATCTCCCTCTGGACTTCCACAACACTAACTATAAATAAAGGGTCTAATTTCAGCTTGCTTCCTCCTACTTCCTCCGTGTTCAGAATTTATAGCCTGACAGTTTTTATCAGTTAATTTCTCCAGATGATATTAAATTTAGAGATAGCCTAATTAGTACCATAATAAGTGGCAGAAACTCAACACTGTGTAACAATTGGGCAGGAAAAAAAGATGCCTTGACATGATTTGCTTCACTGAAAAAAAATAGCATGACAAGTCTGAGTCTCACCAGACTTAAAGTGCGACACCAGAATTGTAGTGTCCCTATGATAGTCTCATATAGGATCATGTCATCTCTCTTCTCAGTTTTCCCTATATATTTTTCCTGTTATTATATAATTTTAAATGAATACAAGGTCATTGCACATGCAATATAACCAAATGACCAATGAGATTAGAAACAAAACTTTAATATAACATCCTGGTTTGAAAGGGATCAAACAAATCCTCATTAAAATTTAGAGATTAAAGTTTGAGGGAAAAGATAAGAAGAAATTTGTATCCCTCATAGTAGTCTAATTACTTTTTCCCCACCTACAGTGGAGTGAAAAACATTAATCGATCCAGTAGATAATAAATGGGAATGAGAAATAGAAAAAGTGAGAAATAAAATGCCAGAATGCTAGAAATACTACAATTAGAAGGAAGAGCATCAAAGCATAATACTTGTTTTGTAAGGAAACACTTCCCATAGGATCTAAACTTGCAAGATTGACTAAGCATCTTATGTTGCCAAGTAGAAGCTTCAGCTTATGTGCATCTCAGTGGGAACTTGGGGTTTCGGCATCACTCAAGAAGAGCTCAGAATCTGGCAGAAATAGTCCCACATTAGTGAATGTTCAAGTATGAAATCTTTAATTTGAATAAACCTGACTAAATTGAAATGTTATATTCACTTATAGGTGATTTCTGGTAACATTTAAATATTATTTTCAAAAGCTAAAGCCCCTCTGCCAAATGGAAAGACTAGATGCAGTACACTGAGCAAAAATAGACGGCTTGGAAGTTCATTATCTTTACTTGCTCCATTTCACAGTGAAAGAGTAACTTTTCTGCCAAAGTTGGTGATAAGAGCAGCCAGCTCAAAAATCTAGAGTTTATTTGAAAAACTGTAAAACAAACTTGTTGGAGCTCCCACCAAGAGACTTTGGAAAACTCTTCCCTGTATACCCTTAAAAGTCCTTCTCCGACTTATAATCAGGAAGCTTGCTCAATAGAAAAGAAACTTTTGAGCAACAGGAATCAAATATTTGGACAAAAAACCAAAGTAATGACAATGTACGAAGAGCATGTCTAGTCCCACAGCATTCTGGGTAAAAGTTCTGTGTTTCAATTGAAAAAACATCCCAGCTCTGAAGAGCACCCATCCACCTCTTCCAGCAGAAACATCAAGCTAATGATCTCTTATGGAAGTTTAACCAAGACCAGGGTCAAACATTCATCTCAAGTATGTCTCCAGTCGAATAAAACCTTGAATGAAAGACACGCCTTGTCTCTTCTCAGCTCTGTCTGCACTGTGTGGTGTCACCTTGAGTACTGTGTGCAGTTTTGGGCACAACAGTATAAAAAAGATATAAAGCAATTAGAGAACATCCAAAGGAGGGTCACAAAGATGGTGAAGGGCCTTGAGGGGAAGCCGTATGAGGAGCAGCTGAGGGCACTTGGTCTGTTCAGCCTGGAGAAGAGGAGACTGAGGGGAGACCTCATTGCAGTTACAACTTCCTCATGAGGGGAGAGGAGGGGCAGACACTGATCTCTTCTCTGTGGTGACCAGTGACAGGACCTCAGGGAATGGCCTGAAGTTGTGTCAGGGGAGGTTTCAGTTGGATATTATGAAGAGGTTCTTTATCCAGAGGTGTTTGGGCACTGGAACAGGCTCCCCAGGGAAGTGGTCACAGCACCAGCCTGCCAGAGCTCAAGAAGTGTTTGGACAATGCTCTCAGGGACATGGTGTGACTCTTGGGGATGTTCTGTGCAGAGCCAGGAGTTGGACTTCTATGACTTTGTCCCTTCCAGCTCAGGATATTCCATGACTCTTGACAGTCTCCAAATTTCTCTGCATTTTTACTGTATACCATCACCTGCCACCACTCCACTACCACCATGCTAGTAGCAGTCAGCTTAGGTTTGAGTGAATCCATCACTTTTATTTAGTTTGTCTCTGGTCAATCACACTGAAAATATTACATCATACAACAGAAATTGATGCCTAGGTTAATATTCTTTATTACTTTATAAGGCATTTGTTTTCCATCAAAGCACAGGATGAAGTTATGTAGCAAGACCTACTTCAGGTTTTATGCATGGCCACAGTTGCAACTTCTATTTTATACCTTAAACCTTCTTAGCAAAGGAGAACTGAAAAGTTAGTAAACAATATATGAAGAAAAAAAACCACTATCTCTTTCAACCATTCTTTCAGGCTGAATATAAAGTGTATGTATATATAATTGTAGACATTCCTAAAGTATTTTGTTAAATGTACTAGACTAACTGATAAAGATCACCCAAAAAGATGCACATCTACATCAAACCACAGACAACATTTATTGTGGGTTTTATACAATTCGAAATCCCATGATAACATGATGACAGATACCAAAGCAAACCATGATTTCTGTATTTCCAAGTAGAAGGTTTCATATATATATATATATATATATATGTTTGTCTGTTCTTTTCTCCAGAAAACCTCATGCAAATATAGAATTTCTTGTGTAGGAGAAGAAGCTTACTACATATCATAATGCCTGCAATTCACCCATTTAAATGAAATAGGGGGTTTAGGGTCCAAATGTTCCCTTGTTGATTATTAATTTTATTTTTTGCATAGATAGCATTTTTATCAATGGGTAGGTAGTAGAATCTTCCAATTGCAATGAACATTATGACAGATATTTGAATTGCTTCTTCTCATCCAGATTTGTAGCTCATCACCTGCCACTTTGCTGAATTGCTATAAGAATAGATAATTGTTCAAGAAGAATGAAGGGGGGAAAAAATGGATGTGGAAGACCACATCTCATCCTTGCAGAGTCTTGTGTTAAATGAAAACTCCATCACCTACCTTTTTTCTTCACATTTTCCCTTACCAGTGAGTCTGGGAGGCAGAGAAACCCGATCATTGCTAAGTGCTTTTTGCCATTGCTGATCACAGTACTATTAGCTCCAACCTGTATCACAAGCAAGCTGGTGAGCAGAGCTTTAAGAATTGTGCAATAACATAAGAACTCTCAGCAGAAATCTCCTGTAAAATATGAAACCCTTTCAAGGAATGACATTAAATGGTTTAAGTTATCTCTTAGGACTTAACAACAGTCCTAATTTCCAAATGAAACATCCAGTCCAGACTGGATTCTAAACTGCCAGACTATTTTAAATTCTTCCTTGAGGACTGGAAGGATAAGCTTATTCAGAGAAAGGAAATGGCCACAACTACTGAAAAAAACAGCTGTGGCAAATAATTTCCTTTCTTCTAGCAGCTTGAATTTTTTGGCATTGAGGTCTATCCTCATAATTTAGTCTGATTGTACTTATATACAGTATTATTTTTTAATTTCTAGAATGTTGAAAACATGCAGGATTAAAAAATAGGCTTTATTGCTTCCTCATCAGAGGGAGAGAGCAATTAGGCAGAACACAGATATACTGTGATCAAAGATGGCTTCACTGCTTGTTTACTTCACACACATTCATGAAGGAAAGTACCATCCTGCTGCCAGGAAAGCAAGACGTGTGCAAAATGTAGACTGGCACTGTGTACATGGCATACGCAGGTATCAGGCATCCCTGAGTAACTACTGTGCCTCACTGTGACTGGAAGCCCTAGGCAAGCAAGCAGGATATAAAGATGCTGATAGCATGTACCGAAGAGCAGTCTTTCCAGGCAGAGTCTTTCTTACTTGGTAATCTTCAAACTGAGACAGAGTTTGAAGCACAGTAGGCATACAGATGTACTAGAGGCGTACGGTGTTGAGCTCAGCCTAGCTTAATGACTGCAACGAAGACAGCTTTTCTGGAAGTGAATTAGACCTGCTTTCTCAGTACACATGAATCACTTAGGCTATCCTGTCTTTCAGATTACCTGCAACTACCAAGTAAATTATATCCACAACAGTTTATTTCACCAAGACTGATGGTTCCACAGCCTACTTTTTTATGATTTTGGTGCACCCCTGCCTTTCAGTTTTCTAGAAAAAAAGTACTACAAATGTGTCTTTTTGGTGAGGAGACTTAATTGGTTATCTTCTCAGCTCTCGTATTTACAGTTTATACATATTTGTACAGATTAACATCTAGACCAAAGTCTAGATTCATTCCCCTAGGCTTTAGACACTTAGTTGCCTAAATTATTTATTCCCAATATTATACAGGTAAAATGGTAGGTTAGTCCATTTCATGTATCTTATTCATCTAAATTTGGGGCATAATCTAAGAAGGGTGAATGGAGGCTGTTGACAAATCTGCTTAATAGGCTATGTTCTAGGGCATGTTTTAGGAAAATTCAAGTTGAAATCTTCTAGAAATGGATATTTCACTTCCCAAATTAATATGTAAGCAAGTAAGATCTTGTATAAAATTGACTGTCAAATCTGCTTTTAAGGAAAAGGCATGAATAGTGGCATCTTCTGTGGAGTCTAATACCACTCCATTTGATGTGTTTCAAATGTATCCCCTTTAGGGGACTAAGGTGAAAAAATGTCTTATTTCTGCATGATGATTGTATTCATGAGTCAATGTAAATTGAGGTACTCACAGCAATGAGTCACAAAGTCAGCAGCAAAGTCACAAAGTCAAATAAAGACTCTTCATGACAATGTGCATGTCCATAAAAATTCCAGACATAGAGCAAGGACAAAACAATTATTTACTCTAATGTTCCGATGGAGTTTTAATGATACATCCAAAGTGAATTAATGGCTATGCCCTGGAAGAGAGGTATTCATTATACTAAAAATACCCTCATAATAAACAGTTTTATTGTGTGGCCCTCTTGAAAGGGTGACAAGGGAGGAAAGAGGTTCAAAGGCAGCTACGTTTGCCTTTCTCATGGTTTAAGACAATTTACGGGGCAGACACTCCAAAATTAGTTATCTCCCCTTTTAATTTTAACTACGTCCCTCTTGCCAATAAGGAGAGACAAATGCGAGAAGAGATAAGTAAAAAAAAAAAAAGTTTACTAAAAAATGAAACCGCAACAGGCAAAGTAACAATAATAATCACTAGATTATTATATGTAAAATGCTGAATTCCAGCGACTCCCTGGGAACAAAGAAAAAAATGTCGCATAAGGTCCTGCCCCAAGATGGTGGCCTCCATAGATGCCTGCGTGGTCCAAGGGACACAGGCAAAATGGTGGATAGGCCGTCTTCTCCCAGCCATGTGTGAAGAGAGAGAACAAAGACAAAAAACCAACACAACAACCAAACCTTCTCAATTAAAAAAACCTTCCTCTTCCCACAAACAACTGACAGGGAACAACGACAAAACAAAAAGAAACCCAGAGTCCAAAAACAGTCAAATGCCCCTTGAACCACTTCCACGCCACCCAACAGGGCATCTCTCCCGGCAGCAGCAGCGTCGACAATGGCGGATGGAACTGTGTCAGGACTGGAACTTGGGCAGCAGCTGGAACCAGAAACTTGGGCAGTGGCCAGAACTGGGAACCGGGCAGGGTAAAGCTGTGGTGTCAATTTCTCTGCTTCTTTTTCAGCCAGCTGGACCCAGTTGGTGTTGGTGCTGCAGTTCTGAGTTGTTATTGTATTGTGGAAGGGAAGAAGCAGGTATCCTGGGCACTGAAACTGGCAGCTCCCATTTCCAGAATTTGCCCTGAAACAGTTTAAGATTGAGAAATACAGTTTCTCGGAGACCTGAGGCAAGCAAGGAGCACAGAGACGAAACAAAAGAAGTCCTCTGCTTTGGCTCAGTGAAGCAACTCTTTTAGCAATCTGGCAAGAACAAAAAGAGAAAGAGGCTCTGCATGAGTGTCCACCAATTCTTAAAGTGACCCTGGAACCCCCTCCTTCCTGAACCTGGGGCCAGACACCTTGGTTCTGCTTCTGGCCCCTGGATGTTAGAGGGACACTAGCAATCTTGGGCATATGATGTAGCACAGATATGAAATACAGTACACGTTTTTTGGGTCACCCTGGACAGTCTCCAAGTCAATAGTGCCTGAAAGCTTGCAGATTGGCTCCCTTAGCTCTGTACATGGTTTAGTTTTTTAGGGGATTTTGATCAGACAAGTTTCCCAACTCAGAAACACCAAATTCACTTAAGAAATGTGGAAAGTAATTAACAATGACTGTGTTGCACCCAGGAAATAATAGATGGATACAAAACAAACTGCTTGAATGTGGTTCTCAAAATGCTTATATCATAGAGTTATCACCGATTTGGTTCTGTAAATACTATAAAACAATTATCTAAATTGAAATTATAATGTGCTTTATCTATTTATCAAAAATTTCTGTGATTTTTGTGCTACTAACAGTACTGTAAAATAAAATGTACTATCCTGTCTAACTTTAACCAATAAATATGCAGAGAACACTGGGCCGTAAGATGACCCACCTTAAATATGGCTTATATGGTCCCTAATGCAAGAGTCCTTTAGTCCTTTATTGATCAAATCTGAAAACTCTGTTTTCATAATTTACATATATTAACATGGGAATGTCTTTAATTTTTGCCAGCATTTATTCATAAGCAACATCAGGTCATTACCACCAAATTACTGGTGCAAAGCAATACAAGTTTTTGAAGGGTTTTTTAACCTTCAAAGAGGAGGAGAGAAATTAAATGAACTGGTAAAGTGACATGGTTGAATGACTACCAAAGACGTGCCTTCTCTCAGTAAGAACAAGTAATTAACGACACAAATGGAGGATTGTAAATTTGGACCTAACTTGTAAAAGGTATTGGAGATAAATCAGTAGACTAGCAGAGAGTTTGGCTTTAAGCCACAACCACTGGTTTTAAACTATAAGAAATGTGGCTGGAACAAGATAGTTTTTTCAAAGGAAAATCCTACTGACCAAATTTTCTGTGTGCTGTGAGCACATCAGCAATATGGAAGAACTGTCAGACATAGTACATTTTGTTTCCAAAAGATCTGAGCTATATCTTCACTGGAGGTTTTTTCAAAAGTAATTAATTCAAATTATTTTATGAATATGGGTGCACCATGAAGGTAAAAAAACAATTATAATGTGCACGAATGGCAATTAACTGCACTTTTCTTATCTTTGGACCTATGTTTTTGTATGTTCAGTGTGTGGTTACCACTATAATCATAGACATGCAGTAAAATTAATCCCACTTCCTTTGTAGTCAGCCAATTTGCTTGAATTTGTTGCTGTTTACTGTCAGGAACCTTCATACACCTGTCAAGAGGCAGAATTTTGCTTCTGTGAAACATGTTGACACAGTTCATTTATTTCAGGCTGCAGCAATTTATGAACACTCACTGTCACCCGTTAACATCAGTTAGGAGTTTTGGTCTGACTTTTTCCATATCGAAAGAGACAGGACCCTTGTCTGTCAAAAAGGAGATCTATTTACAGACAAGAACATATGATTTGAGCAAGAAATTCAATATATTAAAAAGAATCACCAGGTTAATCAGTTTCCACAGTCACCTGGTTTATTTGGTTTTGGGTGATACTAAGCCTGCGAGCATTCTTCCATCCTTCAGTTTTAAGAGAAGTCAAACAGTCTGACCTGTATTACTTCTCTAAGTCCTATTGCAGGAGCTCTGGATGCCTTTTTAGGTCTTCTTTTTTACGGTCTAATTGCTTATATTGTTTGCTCATTTGGTTAAATACAAGAAAAGCTCTTCTCAGTGGTGCCAAGCAATAGGACAAGAGGCAATGGGCAGAAACTGATGCACAGAAGTTCCATCTGAATATGAGGGAGAACTTCTTTACTGTGAGATGACTGCACACAGGAACAATTTGCCCAGAGGGGTTGTGGAGTCTCCTTCACTGAAGATATTCAAGAGCTGTCTGGACACAATCCTGTGACATGTACTCTGGGATGGCCCTGTTTGAGCAGCAAGGTTGGACCAGATGACCCAGTGGGGTCCCTTCCAACTTTACCCATTCTGTGATTCTGTGAAGGCATAAGCTGTATCCGTGCAAGCAGTGAAATGAAGTGATAGAGAAAAAAACCCTTGATATTCCATCCTTCATTTCACATACCACCTGAGAAAAACAGCAGCTGCTTCACATCTCCATTTTACCTAGCATTTTTCATGTAGATGTCTTCAGTACTTGATTTTTCATGGCTAAGAAATAAACATTTGTGCATGTCAGACTAAATATAGTAATTCAGACATCCTGAAAGAAAATACTAATTTTAATTATTAAAAATATTTAAAGGTTTCTCTTGGAAAAGCTTTTATTTTATCAGTTGATGATTTAATATTACATGTTAGTGCCATAGAGGAAACAATACAAATCTGACACACAACAATATCAGCTTGAAACATTTCAATTGAAGCATTCAGTTGAATTCATTAAAACTGAATTTGATTTTTTTTCCTGTGTTTTTCGTTTTGTTAGCATTGAAGGACTTTGTTATAACAGTGCTAATATTTTTGTTTCCATTTTTAATTTTTGACAAATTGTATTTTCTGGCAGGATAATTTTCTGTTAAGTTCTTGTGGTGATTTGTGATGTACCTATAAGTAAATAACGGAGTATACTTACACATGAATAAAGATGTCTGAACAAAACAACAACTGCAGTGAAGAGAATAAGTTTATCCTGTGTTATGGGAAATAGCTTGCTACCACATGCTGCCAGCAGGAAAAAAATTCTTCTTTTGTGCGTCTGCATAGCAAATATTAAATTTGCTATACGTTTCCTGGTTAGCCCAACAAGTTTTCACTGTGTGATTTATTACTTGGATATAAAGCCAAATAATAACAAAATGCTTCACAATACATGTATTATGTTTCTTGCTGTCATAAATTATGCAGCATTTACTGCTACGGAATTGTCATGGAAGTTTCACAAATCTGCTTCTCTATTTAGTTAACATTGCTGCAGAAATTAGCCCTGAAGTGCTACAGATTTCTACAACGCGAATGATAGTCTGAATGCAAATGTAATAGATGCCTTTCTTCTCCCAGCTGTTACCTTTAGCCACCTGACATTATGTCAGTAATGAGAATCAGATCTGAAATAAAAATTCCATCACTTTCACAGAAGGATAGGAAAAGCATGATGAGAGTCTCAAGGCTATGATACCAGAAAATGTTACTTTTTTTTCCTTTTCTCATTCAATTATACTTTTATTTCAACCTTTTCTGCCTAAAGAGAACCAGCAGGATGATTAATAAAATTTCTACAGACAGCCTGGCACTTATGTTTTCTAACAGAGGAAGTGACAACCTAAAGCAATTCCTTGGTCTGCTAAATCCAGTATCAGACCTCTGGCAGTGGAAAATGCTAGCTGCTTCAGAATAAGGAAAAAAAAGTGTTCAGTTGTGGAATGTTTTAGGGATTTGCAACTGAGGCTGCACTCAGTGAGCTAAGTACATTTCAAAAAATATGCTCCATCAGCCCACTACTTTCTCAGATCATGATGAGGTGATATAGAAATATCTCCCTACTTCCATTGCCCTCTGTGTCCTGCAGAGATCAACAAGAACAAAGGGCTGACAAGAATTATGCCATATATTACATTAAGAAATTATGTATGATTTGGAGATTTGAAGATTTAAAAATTAAGTGTCTGGGTTTTAGCTATCAATTTGGTGGGGTTTTCTTGTTTTTTTGAGGGGGAGTTGTTTGGTTTTTTGTTGTTTGTTTGGTTTGGTTTTTGTTTGTTTATTTTGTTTTGTTTCACTGTAATTAATGCACAAGAATCAAAGATGCTAAGCACAATCCAGAAGTACCCTTCAACAAGTATCTCACCATATATTCTTCTAGTGACAGGGTCTTCACACCGTGACCTACTAAATATTTGAGGTACCCTTTAAACATAGGAGTTACACAAGCACATGTAGCTTTTAGAGGGCAAACGTATTCTTTCTAATCAGTTCTTCTCAGGTGCTTGGTAAGAGATCTGCTTCTGTCACAGCATTTGAGTTGTACCATAACAGAGTTACCTCCTACTTCTGGCAGTTCTGTGACACCTGTAGTACTTCTCTGGGTACTTCTGTTGTGGTGGTGGTATTATTTTCTGGTTAGGGTTATTCTTTTTTCTGTTTTTTAGAGGTTGCACTGACCTATACTCAAGACCTGGACTGTTTCAACACACGAGTGCTGTGTAAAATCAGGAATGATACAGTGTAGATGATGAGTGGGTGAAGGATGGCTTTCTTGAAAGTACCGGAAAGGCTTTGAAAAATACTTTAAACTACTGAAAAGACGCTGGCAGGACTTATGAGACAAACGATTCTAAGACTTTGTCAGTGTATGGTATAATATGGGCGAAAAGACAGTTCTCTGCAGGTGCTCTAAATTTCTGCAATGAAGTGCTAATGGAACTCTACCAACTGCTTTTGCTGTGAAAATATTTTGGAGAAATTTGACAGAACAATGTACACAAAGCCAAAGGATTATTGCAGTGTGTAGGTGACATATAAAGCACAGATGCTGTCTGTCAAGACAATCTGAGATTGCTGTAAAATTACTGCAGAAAACATTAATTATTAATTAACATATAATTATTGACCATAAGCCCACAACATCTAGCCAATAAGAAGATACCTGCTACTGAATATATTGTATTGCTCTTTGACTACCCCAACATTGATCTAAGACAAGAATAGTTCCCAAAACATTTGTGCTTTTGAATTTCTGTAAGCTTCATAGATTTTTGGGAATACTAAAATCCTCAAACAGTTCAGAATCACAGAGAATATGTAATAGCCCCAAACCCCTGATCCTTGAATATCTTTCTACCTAGGCTAAAGCCCATGCTCTCTTTTTTGGTTTTTTTTCCCTAGAGATGTTACTCAGATTTCTCTCTTCTGCCCCATGAGTTTTTCTGAGACATTTATCTTTGAAATATTTGTTTCTGTGACAAAGCTGTTTGAAGTTAACCAAAACATTTATCTGTTTGAAGTTAACCAAAACATTTATAAGTGTTATTGTGGAATCAGACAGGGAAACCAAGAGGCTGTTCACACTCAGATCACATACCCAGGCATATAAGTTCAAAGTGTTAATGATTACTAGTGAGAGCTAGAAGTTATAGTCTACACATTGAATACCAGCACTTGGGCAGGCGGTTTTATCTTCTGGCTGCATGGAGTTCTGTCTATCGCTTCCTGGAGTCATGTTCAGCCATCTGCCTCCCAATGCAGTTTTGGAACATGACTTGCTTGTTGAGTCCTGGGAGGGTCCTCTTTCAATACATAAATAAGCAACTAAATAAATAAATACATAAATAAATAAATTCAGTTATTTTTAAAAATTTACTGTTCATGAATATGCTCAGGTTTATGTGCTGTTTTACTTGATCTTGGTGAGAGGTCACTGAGTTCCGCAGATTTTGCCATCAAAACTCTTACCTCTGCTTCCATTAAGGGGAAGGTTGTATTTTTGTATGTGATATAGTGGATCTGTCTTAAGGTTGGAAGCCTTACTGCACAGAAATAGATAAACCTGCTTCTCTAGTTTAATCATTTGGAGAGTAGAAGATTATCACTTAAAATGAAAATTTTAGAACTACTCAGACAAGATTTCATAGATAACCTTCCCTTGAGTTAATGCTGCATGATGGGGCTTGCCAATTATAGGTGTTCTTGAAGTAGTTTTTTCATCTTATTTAACCAGAATTTGAGGCCATCCTCTTCTGTTTTGTGATACAGACTGCTTTCCTACATAGAAATATCTGAAGTCTTAAGATAGTGTCTCCCTCCTCTTCCCTCTGTAACTAGCATTTCCCCAGACAGCCACAGGCATCTATTGCTTTTCTATTAAATTTATTTCCCTCCTTAGATCCCCCTCAAAGCTGAACACTTAATTTCCTTTCAATGACCTAAAGGATGGAAAGAAAAATAACATATTTTTATTCTTATGCATAGAGATGTATATGGAGATTGTGTGGACTCTTTCCATATTTATCCTATTCTATGAAATTTGTAAGGCACACAGCTATATTACCTGTTCTATGCCTGAATGTTTCCTGCAATAGGATAATTTCAGACATTTTACTATTCTCAGGAATATCTGCTCTCTCAAGACCTCCATCCTGACATTCTGATTCATTTCTCTTTGGGTTTGGTGTGAAATTCTAAGTAGTGAAGTCTTAAGTGGAACCTACTTTATCTTTTTCTGATCCATTAAGCAGTGTGAATGGGATTTTTCTGTTCTATTGCAGCACCAGAATTTAGAAGCCTTGATTTAAGGTAGGTATGTAGGCTCCTGTCCCTTGTGGCCAGTGTCTTTTAGTCAGCAGTTCAGTCAAATTAATTAATCTCTCCATGTGTCTACTTTTCTCCGTTGATAACAGTAATTAGCTTAGAGGTGCATGTTTAACTCATACATCTGCAGCTGGATCAGATCAGTCTCTATGTACACACTCTGTGATTACACATGATGGTACTGCTGCCACTGTAAAGATGCTCACACTGGTTTTAACAATGCAGCAAAGCAGCTGTGACAAGGCATTCAACACAAGATGTAAAATCTTTCTGGATTAGGTCAGCTGCTGAACTGTGTGTTTTGTGGCATACTACATAGCTAGAAATATCTGCTTTAAACTGTTCAAACTGCAGCCATTGCAGAAATTCTTTAAGATTCGATTTTTACACTCCTATAGATTTACAGATCTTCACATATATTTTCAGTTCATTCCACTGATTCTGAGAGAAGTAAGAGTACTATAATTTCTGTGCTGATAAAAAATATCTCTCTTAAGGAGTTCAGAGAACACCTTAGAACAGAAGTTCTCTAATTAACATGGCATCCCAGCAGAAGAAGTGATTAAAACAGAGATTCTGTTGTTTTGGTCCTGGATCCTCTTGTAGAGAGTCTAAGGTGGAGATTACTATAAATCTACAGAGATCTTCCAGTCTGAAATGGGTGGCTACCACTATTGAGTCTCTGAGCAAAAGACATCCCATCCTTTACACAGTACTGGAGATTTTTGAGAGATGTTAGCAATGGAAACCCCACAGAATTTTCCTGCATATCTTTTCCCAGTTAAAACTCAGTGAAGTACTACAACTTTAATTTTCCATGCCATCTTCTGCTAGAATAAACTCACACTTTTAGAGCTTAGCTCTTCTCTTTTTCTTTTGTTTTGTAGTTACAGAAACCCACTTCCAAGTGAAATGTGGTTTAGGAAAATAATAGCCTTCTATTTGTTTTTATAATAGAATGAAATAATCCTGAAATGCAATTATATGTAATTCAGACGCCACTAGTACAAAAATGCAGACACATATGTATACACCTACTGTACTCAGTCTTGCCTATACTTTCCGTGTAATAATGATAATACTAATAGTAATAGTAATAATTTTATACTTACTCAGTTTCACTTATCTGGTGACCTCAAGGAGCTTTGAAAAAAGCATCTTAAGTAGCACTCTAGAGTGCTCTATATTTCGTTATAACATTTTAAAGACATAATTATGATGAAGGAAATAAGTGAATTTTATTTATTAGGAGAGGAAAGGTAGTTTGTAATAAAACCAATTAATATGTGTGAGTTTGGATATGGTAATTGCACCTGGAGATGAATGAACTATAAACACTGCAATGACTATACAACTACAACCCTGCTAATAAACCTTGGTTTTTACATGCCAGCAAAGAGCTCTGTTGAATCTTCCACAGTGTTTCTTTCTTATCTAATCCAGATTTCAATTGTGGCATACAGAGGTCAAGAAATGCAGTAGTGGACTAAGTCACTATACCATTTTAGACTAATTGTCCATTCCAATACTATTAAGGGCATTGCATATATTGTTTTTAATACAAAACATACACATATAGAAAAATATTGCTTGATATTCCAAATTATTAATGATTTCTCATATTTGAATGTATTAATTAAATATTATATACTATAAATTTTCAACCAGCTTAAATAGCCCTATTTTACAGATTTAAAAATTACTGAAACAGTTGCCGTTAGCAAGAGATCTTATTTAAAACCATAACAACCTCCTTATAAGTATTAAGAAACCAAATTCAATCGAAATCCCAGCAAAAAGTTTTGAATCTTTGGCATGTCTTCTAGCATGATAATTATTGTATTTTTTCTGTACACTCAGAATTATGAAATAAACTACACATACTGAAATGAATGTATAGATGTATAACTTTCCACTCATAATGTGAATATATACATCTACAAATGGTGAAACCTCATTTGCCGTGTTCAGCCAGAGAGGGGTATTTTGCATAAATATCTGCAGCTAATAAAAATAGTGTGTAAAGGGTAAAAGGAATTCCAATGGTTCATTCTATGCTGAAATATGTAAGAAACAAAGTAACTTTATAAGACAGCCAAATTTTGGCCAAACTCAGTATCCAGCCTTTCTCTTTGTATTTCAGTAATCCATACTTGACCAAGGGAAAAAGGTGGGGAAAGATGTAAACTGACTTTTTGCAGCACTAAGAGAGAGCAGCTCCTGCCTACGTTCTACTAAGTAGGGTTTTGCTGAGAGTGACTGTTCACAAACCCCACTGCGCTCCTGGTGTAGATGAAGTGTCCAGCACAGAAATCTTGCAGTTGCCTTCTATTTCCAGGCCAGCTTCCAAGAGTGCAATCCTGGAGACTGCAGAGGGCAATGTAATAAAATCGCCAATAGTGACTTTAAATTCTCTCTGTCTAGGGGAATGGTCAGTTTGACTATTTTGCTGCCATCATAAAACTGGCACAGTGAGGATGGAATGGAATGCCTTACTCTTTGCACTGCCTTGTTACCTGCAAATTCTAGCATGTCATTTACTGCTTTCATTAACCTTTTCTGAAATTCTAGTATTAAATCTTTTGAAGTGGTCCTACAAATGTGAGACTCAGCACCTACCCAGCTTGTAATATTGCTTTGTGTAACACGATTATGGTATTTATATGCCATTTTTCAATGCCTATAATTCATCCAAGCAACCTGTTTGCTGCACCAAGGAGTGGTCTTCATTGAACAATCACTCACTTTCTTCTTAAGAGAGGTCAGAGCCCCATGTTAAGTTCTTTTCATTGCTGATTGAGTAGAAAGAGAAGCCTTAACTCCTAACAAGGGAATGAAGGGCTTTATCCTCAGGAACACGCAAATACTTATTGAACCAGGACCAAAGCCTTTTAGAATGCAGAAGAAATTCAGACAATTTTTTTGCAAGTATGTATTAGCTAGCATTTACCCAAATTGAATTCTATCTGCCTTTATGCACCACCTACATTAAGCATTTCTAAAAAAAATTAAAGTCCTTTCTCTTGCGTATCCTTTCAGACAGATTAAAAAATGACATGAGAATGTGAAGATGATGAGAGAGGTTTAAAATTAAACAAAAGAAAATGTGACCAAGTACAATGGTTTGACAGATGTAGAGGCCCTCATCAGAAAAAGGATTGAGCTTGGCTAACTGCAGCTAACTAGCAGACCGTGGATTTTGCTCATATGAACAACGGTGTGGCTACCCTCATTCAGATCAGCCCTGTTTATTGTTCTAGCACTACCTTCTATCCTGAACCATGTGCAGAAAACAATCCAGTGAAAGAAAATGGCTTGTACCTTAAATCAAAAGGATTTCTACTGCTTCCAAAGTGGTTTGGGTTTTTTTTTTCCGTTTTCTCTTGGTACAGATATTTCAGTTTAATCTCTCTCTTCTTACCTCCGCTAACCAGAAAAAAAAAATGTTTGTTTTTCAAATCCTCCTGAGGTCATGACATCTGAATTCACAAAAGTTATAAAATGCCATAAATTAATGATGTCTAATATCTGCTGATATGGTCAAAAGCTGCTGTTTGATTTAGCTCATGGATTGCACCTCTATGGCTGCTGATAGAGCATTCAAGTTGGGTGCTCACGTTGACCAGGAAACACCTTTAAAGAACTTGGGATCCCCTGTGCTGGAACACACCCGGAGTTCTTGGATATTGCCAGACACACTGGGATGTCTCACAGGCAATCTGTGTATTTTCTGTGTCCCTGTGAGGTAGACTGGAGGTGGATAAAGGTAGCGTAACCAACTGCTTGCAAAGCTATTTTCCAGAGATCATGCTTTCAGACGATCATAAACTAAATCAGTGGGGATTTATTACAATGTCTCTGTGTTTCTTTTGCAAATCCTGTTGGAATCAACGTTGTTGCATTTTTAAGCACCTGACTGCTTTATTAACTGTTGCACTTACTCTTGCTGATATCGGGGATAATGAGTATTGCTGGCTAATTATGTTGTAGAAAATAATGTTTTTTAACTTCCGTCATTCAGTGTTACTCAGTATCCTCTTATGTTTGTGTAATAAGAAGAGGTCATGAGTAGATCATGAAACGTCTTTTCTGTTCCGTTTACTGTTTCCTATAGTGTCATGCACAACTTTTAAAGGTATTGCTAAATATTGCTATATGTTCAGCTTCATTGCAGTGGTCCACCTGGCATCTCACCATCAATTCAAAATGCATTACCAAGGGCTGTTGAGCTGATGCATAGGTGAGTTTGTCACACATGTCTTGGATTGCCAGGAATCTGTTTCTGTCCCCTTCCTTTGGTTACCAGCAAATTTTTGCAAATAAAAACTGTTAACTTGTTTTTAAAGAATATGACTCCTAGATAGAAACTCATGTTATTTTGTTTTGCTGTACCTTTTTTTGTCTGCCAAAAAACTTCCTTTCCTTTAAGTTTTCTCTACCTTTAAGTCATATCTGTGGTGCAGAGAACTGAACAAAGGAAAAACGGTTGTCGCTGTTACATCCGAGGCGCATAAAGGAAATGACATAGAGTCCAGGCTCATGAACAAGTGAAAGCCGAAGCTTCTTTTTTAATAATTTTCTAACTACTATATAGGATAGATCGCAAAAAGTGTGTTGAGTGGCAATAGGTAATTGGTTCCTCGGCCATCCACCCCTTGAGAGGATTGGCCAAGTTTTAAGATACCTATTCCAAAATATTTTCAAAGTCAAAGCCATAACAATCTTGCAAAACAGCTTGCAGGTGCAAGAAGTTTATGAAACTGTGACCTTGTTTAAAATACTTTACATAGGAAAGACAGTCTTCTCACAGAATATTGAGAAAAGGCTGAAGAATTTCTCTGCTTCTAGCTTTTTAGCACCTACAAAAGGTAGAGAATACTGATTTTTCAACAACTTCAGTTAGAGCCATGTTTTACAACGTTCTCATTTAAATTATGAATTAAAATTAATAAATTATGAGAAAATGTGATATGACATGCAAACCTATGCAGAATAGTGCCCTGAGACTTTCAAACTGCTTTTGAATCCCATCAATTAATGCTATGTAATAGCGAGTAGAGAAAGGCTGGATTTTCATAATTTCTTTGACTCCCAGAGGCCATGCAGATGATCTCTTCCAGAAGTATTTTCTGCTCATGTCTCTGCTTATATTCTGCTCGCCCTCACTAGCAGCCTCACATATACAGATGAAGCGAGAATGCCCAGCATTTGCAATGGGTGAAGTGTTCCTGTTCTTCACCAGTCCTACTGCTGCTTCATGAGTGAAGCACATTAAAACTATCTGGGAACAAACTCATCTTGTACAGGGTGAGAGATAAACAGTGTGTATGATATCCATCCTTGCTGCACACAGGCAAGAACAGAATCAGGGCAATAAAATGGCCTACAGCTTTCACTGCTGTAAATTTTCTACCTCTATTGAAATCAATGGAGCTGGGAAAATTTATATTAGGTCAGGGATTGTTACCAACAGTTTCTGGGCATGATTCTCCTTTGCTTTTAACTAGTGTTTCTAGTTACAGCTATGCAAAGTAAATGCAAACCGTTCCATTCTGCACTGCTTGTGCTTTATGCCTTCTATTTTCAATTGCTGCTTATCCTTTCATCCTGCAGCTACCAGACTGTGAAAAAGTTTTAGTTGTGTGTATATATCATGTGGTTGCTAGGCCTTTTAAGGCAGGGTAGTTGCAAGCCCTTATTGTTACAGGTCTAAGTGACTGTAAACAACCTTGTGGCTTATATGAACAAAGTTATATCTTCCAAGGATAAATAAGCTATATTCACAGAATCACAGAATCACAGAATGGGAAAGGTTGGAAGGGACCACAGTGGGTCATCTGGTCCAACCTCCTGACTCAAGAAGAGTCATCCTGGAGCACATTGCACAGGATTGTGTCCAGACACTTCTTGAATATTTTTATATTAGATTCCACATATAAGCAAAGTGAACAGACTAGACAAAAATCTAAAACAATACAGATTGTGTAATAAAATAGATGAATAGTTGTTCTGAAGTCCAAATTTGAAATGGTTATATTGGTAAATTAATGTTTATTTGGATACTCTCTCATTGATACATAAAAGTTTCTGATCTGGGATTGAACAATGATACCAAAGGAAAATGTGATTCACAGGAAACACATTCTTGTTTCAGGGGAATGTTCTTTCTTCTTAGGACAACAAAGGACTGATATAATCTTTTGGACTAGAACATGAGGCTGTAAAAATCAGAATGACAATTACAAAATATAGTTAGCATAGTAAATATTGTACTGCAGCAACTCCACTTTCATGGAGTGGAAGACAGTAGAGCTGCTTCATATTATTTGCATGCTATCCCCAATCCCAGGACTGAAAAATTCTGTAATTAACAAGGTGATATATTCAGTGCAGAATTTGATGCTGAATTTTTATATATCCTCACATGTGTCAAGGCAGATGCTGTTGTTGCTTCCCATAAATGCATTAATTTCTTTTGGCTATGACTCTGCCTTCTCCATTGTGTCTGACAATTTCTTTTCTTTTTATGGGAGTGCCTCAGTCTTCCAAAGAGCATTATTAAATTATTATCTCAGGCCAAAAGATATTTTAACAATATATGTAATGAATAAACAAGGATAAGCTCAAGAAGTGGCCTGGTGGGAATGTCATGAGTTTTAACAGGACCAAGTGCAAGGTCCTGCAGCTGGGTCAGGGCAACCCCCTGTATCAATACAGGCTGGGGGATGAACAGATCCAGAGCGGCCCAGCCAAGAAGGACTTGGGGTGCATGAGAGGCTGGACTCGAGCAGGCAAAGTGCTCTCCCAGCCCAGAAAGCCAATTGTATCCTGGGCTGCATCAAAAGCAGCTTGGCCAGCCGGTCAAGGGAGGGGATTCTGCCCACTGCTCCACTCTGGTGCGATCCCACCTGGAGTGCTGCACCCAGCTCTGGGGCCCCATCCCAGGAAGGACATCAACCATCAACCATGATGATCAGAGAGTTGGAGCACCTCTCCAGTGGGGAAAGGCTGGGAGAATTGGGATTGTTTAGCCTGGAAGAGAGAAGGCTTTGGGATGACCTAACTGTGGCCTTCCAGACCCTACAAGAAGGATGGCACCAGACGTCTTACAAGGACATGTAGTGACAGGACAAGAGGAAATGGTTTCAAATGGAAAGAGAGTAGGTTTAGATTAGATATTATGTAGAAATTTTTTACTGTGTAGGTAGTTGGGTGCTGGAACAGTTTGCTGGAACAGAAAAGCTGTGGATGTCCCATTCCTGGATGCCTTCAGGGCTGGATGGGGCTCTGAGCAACCTAGTCTAATAAAAAATGTCCCTGCGCACGGCTGTTGGTTTGGAACCAGATAATCTTTAAGGTACTTTCCAACCCAAGCCATTCTGTGATTCTATAATTCTATGATGAATTTTGCATTATAGAGGACCCATTTAAATATCTTGCTATAGTCATCGGGAACCATTGAGTCTCCAAAATGGTTATATCCGAACTTATGCCCATTTTTTCCTCCAGCTTAACTGTCTTCAACTTTATTTAATAAACTAGCAGGATTACTTTCTTGTATCCCTGTGTCACTCGATACAGCCACTTTGCAACTGAAGCAGCAAAAAATGGCTCTTCATGGAAGCCAAAATTGCTTTTTAAATTGAAAATATAATGGGAAATCAGATGGGCATAGGATGGGATATTTGTATCACACAAGCCTCTTCTGAGAAAACATTTCTAAGACTGACATGGTTACGTGATACAAGGACCTGGGCTGTATCCTCATGAGTAGTAGTGCAGCTCTGCTCCTCTGCAGCAATATTCATTTTGAATTGTCTCACAGAGCAGCATGGCAAAAGGAAGCAGAAAGGATAATTATATATATACAACAGCCCTTTCCTGAATATCTCCACCTCAAAGATCGGATTGTTTTTCAAACAATGGTAGTTTAAGCCACCTTTTCTGGTCATCCCACCAAAGCATACAGGTTGTACAAGTCTGCATCTTTCAAAGACTGTGACATACACAGTTAAACAGATCTGGCCTATTGCAACTTTTATGTCAAAATACCAAGTACAGTCTCATAAAAAACCCAAACAGTTTAAGTAGAAATTAAATGCAAGTGAATTGCAAAAAAAAACACATACTCTTTAGCACAGAGCAAAATGCAAAACCCTGCGGTGTATCTGGATTATAAAGGGGAATTTGAGGACTGGTTTTTTTGTAGGATTTTATGTTTGGTTTTATTGTTATTTTCCTTTGATATTTCTTCCTTGCTAATTTAAATGAAAAGATCATATATAGCTAACAATGTGAAAAAATGAGAATTATAAAATTAACCCCAGGCTTGTACAAAAGAAAGTACTATTAGTCTTCACTTATTTTCAAGCTGCATAATACAGATAAAAGGGAATTTTATTAAAGTTCTCTGTAGAAATCAGGAACTGTATCCTGATATTAGTTATTGTGTTCTTTTTCCAACTAATATGATTACCAGTAGGACAAAGAGGTTAAAGAGAATATAAAGAAAAATAACATTAAAACAGATGTCAAGAAATGTTTTTTTCATAAGGAGAATCAGTAAAGTGTAGAGCAAGCCTCCCAGGCAAGATTGTTGAGGCAAAAACTCTATGGTAATTAAAGAAACAATTATATACCATCATGGAAATGGTATACTGAAAAATCATTTTATCATAGAATCATTAAGGTTGGAAAAAGACCTCCAGGATCATTGAATCCAACCTTTGACCAATCAGCACCATGTCAACTAAACCATAGCACCAAGTGCTATATCCAGTAATTACATGACACTTCCAGGGATGGCGACTCCACCATCTCCTTGGGCCGCCTGTTCTGATGCTTGACTACTCTTTCAGTGAAGAAATTGTTCCTGTTGTCCAACCTGAACCTCCCCTGGTGCAGCTTGAGGCCATTTCCTCTTGTCCTGTTGCTGGTTGCCTGAGAGAAGAGCATGACCTCCACCTGGCTACAACTTCCTTTCAGGTGGTTGTAGAGAGTGATAAGGTTTCCCCTGAGCCTCCTTTTCTCCAGGATAAACAAACCCAGGTCCCTCAGATGCTCCTCACAGGACTCACTCTCTAGGTGCTTCATCAGTTTCATTGCACTTCTCTGGACTCATTCCAGCGCCTCAATGTCTTTATTGTACTGAGGGGCCCAAAACTAGACACAGGATTCAAGGTGCAGCCTCACCAGTACAGAGGGAAGATCACTGCTCTAGGCCTGCTGGCCACACTGTATCTGATACAGATCAGGATGCCATTGGCCTTCTTGGCCACCTGGGCACACTGATGGCTCACATTCAGACTGTCATCGACCAGCACCCCCAGGTCCTTTTCCACTGGGCAGATTTCCAGACACTCTGCCCCAAACCTGTATCTTTGCATGGGGTTGTTGTGACCCAAGGGCAGGACCCGATACTTCGCCGTGTTGAAATTCATACCACTGGCCTCAGCCCATCCATCCAGCCTGTCCAGATCTCTCTTCAGTCTTCCTACTCTCCAGCAGATCAACACTCCTACCCAATTTAGTGTTATCTGCAAATTGACTAAGGATGCACTCAATCTCCTTGTCCAGATGATCTATAAAGATATTAAACAGGACTGGCCCAAATGAAAAAAAAAAAAAAAAAGTTTTGAATGACCTTGAGATCCCCCCACCACTGAGAAGTCCAGGACGAAGAAGGACCAACAGGACACCACAGGATCCACAGAGTGGTATCTTCTGCTTAATCTGTCTCTTTCTCTCCTCACTTTTCTATTTCTTTTTATCTCTCAACCTCACGTTTACTGTTCAATAACATCTATACTATTGACATCAGCATATGGTCTCGTTTGTACTTTAATTTGGGCAAAGGCATCTTTCAATAACCGTATCGTAACAGTAAGTCAATCAGCTTCACTAATTTTCCTGAGGATTTTTTTTTCTCTTTAAATCATATTTGTTTAAGCTTGAGGATATGTGGGAGTTTTAAATTGTGGATGGAAAAACAGAGAATGAGAGATATAAAATGCAGGGTATATATTATATAAAAAGAGTAATTAATAGATGAGCCTCTCTTTAAGACACCGCAGGTCACATTTTGTGTACACAGTGTTGAAGTAAAAGCTGATGCTTTTTCCAGAGTTATGATAACATTATGTAAACTTTTGACCTCATCATCTCAGTTAAACTGTCAATATTAGCATAACCAGCTGTCACTCTGATTTCTCTTTGTTTCTTTCTCCCTTTCTCCAGACTAAGAATCTGCTGCCATGTGTTTCATAACCACTTCAGAAAAATGGCTGACTCCCACAACTTATCAGACCACTACAGAGCTCCAGTCTCTGCAGTAAAGATCATAAGGGCCATGGCTGTATCTTCTATATAAATAAAGTGTGCAAGTACTAGCAGTGAAGAGTAGAAATAGCTTCCAAATACATTTCTTCCTATGGCAACAATCATCTAATAACAGGTCAAAAATTAAGACTAACTGTTTAGTTAATAGCTGTTGCAAGTGCAGGAATACATCTGAGGAAACCATTACTTTAATCAAACTGGTACATATTGAATCAATAAATATTTGGGTAAGTAATATAGCTAAGGACAACACACTTTGTTCAGGGCATTCAGATACCCAGGAGCAAAAAAAGAAAGGAAAGAATGCCGGATTTGACTGGTTCTGAAGCCTTAAAAAAGGGTCTTTCAATTAATTTTTGTACTGTGTACATTGCACAGTAAGCAATGCCATCCACTCTGTAACTCTACTCATGCACTCTATAACATAAAATTATATAAGTACATTGGAAGCAGTGAAATTAACTTAAAACTTGGAAATAAATACACTGACTGATACCATCAAGAGAATCTAGTACATAAAGCAGATATTTCCAAGTGAATCACTACTTCACTGGGACTTTGTTGTTTCTATTGATGTTCTGAAGTGATGGCCTTAATGCCCAGAATGACAAACCCTTTGAAAATATTAGGGGAATAGGTAGCAAGAGGGAAGCATAAAACCATCAGAGAAAAGAGCAATGAAAACTCTTTTTCAGTATTTTTTGTACTGTTAAATACATTTTGAAAGCTTGTGTTGTGCTATGAAAGACAGAAGATACCAAAAGCAGAAAGCCATGTCTGCCTATCAGCAGAAGTCGCAATTTTTCTGGCTAGAGAGTGCTCAACTCAGTGCAAAGTCCTTGATCAAAGGATGGTGTCCCTGTTGGGAGCAAAACAGCAGAAGTGCTTTTGTATGTCCCTGTGAGCATGGACCATCCTGTAGGTTACATTGACAAGTTGACAAGCGCATTCTTTGCAACTACCACTCATCTTTTTGTGCAGATGAATTTAAATTACAGATAATTAATTGCTGTTTGACTGGACCCCTTAATTCTTTAACCAGAAAAGATTTGCTGCTCTTTTAACTAGATGGATTCCTTCCACTGGGAATATGAATGGACTCATTAGACAAGGCTTCCTAATGATTCTGCTCTTGGAGTAGTGCTATTAAACAGAAGCTAAAGCTTCAGAAGAAGATAAAGCCTTTATTTCAGAGAAATATACTGCTGATTCAGAAGGGTTGATCTGATGATCCAATAGATCTTTGTCAACTTTAATGAAATGCTGTACCAGTTCAGGAACATCACCAACACCTGCATTTCAAAGGCAGCCTATTTGTCCTCTGCTAAGCTTTCTGTGCAATGCTTCAGAATAACAGAGAAAACAGCAAAAGATCCATGGCTTGAGAACAGTGTGCTTTAATCAAGGTTGAATTCAGACCTGAGCAGAATAGTGATGGTATCGAGCAACAGCTCAGGATCTTTCTTTAACCTCGCAAAGACAGATGGGGATGGGGAGGTGTGCTATACCCAATAGTAAAACTTCTCCTTCATTCACATAACAGCTATTTTGTGGACACAGAGTTCACTTCTATTTGTACAATAATAAGGGCAGTATGCAAGGGTAAGCCTTTAAGTCATTGTGGCAGAACTATACTCAGTCACACATCATCAGCTGTGTAGCAGGTAGAGCTGGATGGTCTGGAACAAAACAGCAGTGCTGCAATTGAATATATTTTGCTATTGAACCAGCTGTGCAAAGCTGAGCAATAGGTGCTTTCTGAAAATTAGCTAGCATTCTCTTTTTCCTGCTGGCAGTTTATCTGAAATTGAGATTTTCATTCATCCTCCCTTCATGGGATTTCGTGTACATTTTTTGAAAACTGTTCCGAATTCAAAAACAGTGCCACATCAGGGGTAATTAGTTTGATTTCCTGCTTGGGTCAATCTGGGTTCATCCATGTGCCCTTTCTGAATAATTTTGAAAGATTGTTTTCATAAAGCAAATCTGGCAGAAAAGCAGAGGCTTCAAGGATATCAACCATTTACACATTTTGTGAAAAATAACAGCTGGCTAAATTGCTGTTTTACTCAGATCGTTCTGGTTAATATCATTGGTACAGAAAAGAGTTTATTGCTGTATTTCCCTGAGATTTGTACCAAATGGTTCAAATGAATACCCCAATATTGCAAAAAGATAATGAACAAACTTTCAGCATCTTGTAGTCTGGAATACCCAATGAAAAAACCGATTCAACCTTCATTAGCTTCTGGAGTCATACTACCTGAAAGAATAGTCTGACATACATTTTGCAAATTCTACTTCTCAAGACACTAAAAGAAAGATTGAAAACTGCCTCAAGTGTGAACCAAAAAACACAATAACAAATAATCTGCCCTCACATTTTCACATAGTAATTTAAAAAGCAAACCAAACCAAAAAATCCAGATCCTGTAGTTTAGGAAGCACATTCCCCAGTTTTTCCATCCTGCTGAAAATACCGCAGACCATGAGCCGCTTGCTCCCTTCCCCCCTCCTGCTCCTATGGTGGGGTGCAGAGGTGAATGCAAGGCATGAAAAGGTAAAGATCACGGTTTGAGATAAGACCAGTTTACTGGAAGCAGCAATTAAATAACAAAAATGAAAAGTAACAATACCAATAGTAGAGTGTACAAGACAGGCGAATGATTCACACGTGATTATTTGCCATGTGGAGCCCAATGCTACCCAACCACACACTTCTGGCAAAACACAGGAAGTAGCGACCCTATTGTGCATGGTGTGGGGTGGTATAGAACAACCTCAGGGTCCTTGCTGTATGCCTTCTGGCCGCTGCAAAAATTAACCCTGTCCTGGCTGGATCCAGGACACCAAAACAAAAAAAAAACCCACACGAAACAAAAACCCCACAGTAAACAAACACACACACACACACATATGTACACACACACACACAACAAGTTTAAAGATTTATGGGGTTTTTATTATTTTGAAATAATTGGGGCTGACAGTAATATGCTGGATTCTTTCAGCCTGTGAAATAATAACATCACCTAGCTTATTTGTACGACACTGGGTAAGAAGAGCACACCTCCATTCTGCAGCTTGTAAATTACCTCTTTACTATTATTTAATGCTAAAAAATCAATAACTGAGCTTTTCAATAAAACATACAGCATAAACACTGAGTATAGTGTTTAGATACTTACTGATTGTAAAATCTTAACATTCTTGAACTACTGGTTTAGACATATCATGCAAATGAATTGTACTGATCAAATAAATTTTAACTCTTTGCAGAATGTACATATTTTTTTCATAAGTGTTTAATAAAAATTTCTTTGCATTCTTCCCTGGGAAAACAGCAAGAAGAAAGCATGATGATGGAATTTTTTCCCATTAGTCTAATAAAGTCCAAGACAAAGGCCTAAACTTATGCTAACAAGAACGTTAAACTTTCCAGTAGAGGATTTTAATTAATCTCTTTAGACATATGACTTTAGTGTATACTGTAAACCTTTTTCTTTCTGAAAAAACCTGCTTATTCAATGACTAGCTGTAGCAGAGTCTACCCAAATGAATTTGTCAAGAACGTTTACTCCGAACATAAATTCATCTTTCTGTGTAGACTGTTCCAACGCAGCTCATTAGACAAAGCAAGTACAAGTAAGACATGACCTGCCCTTAAAGTATAGGAAAAATTTATTTGCACCAAAAAAAACCCAACATATAATAGAATTTCACAGCATCTTATATTTTTAGAATTTTTAGAATGCTTATATTTTTTCCTCTACTGATAGACTTAAAAATGCTTAAGCTGTTAACAATTTTTGTAGGGTGGACTTTCCTCCTTGTATTTTTAAATATTAATGTAAGAATATTATTGACCTTCAGCGCTAAGTACAATTGTCATTGTCAAGCTATTTATTCAAGTCTTAAGGAAACTTTCATGTCTGACCATTCAGAAGATGCTCTGGCAGTCACACTTGCACCACCAGAGACTTTCAGTGCCGAGAGTGAAGCCCCTTCCCACTGGGCAGCTCCAGTGAGCTCCAGGGAATGCCTCACTTGACTCCCTACATACACCACACCCACACAGTTGGACAAAGTTTCCGTAATGGCTTGACTCTCAGTTTCCCATAGTGGCATCTCAGACCTCTGGATCCTTAAAACAATTTAATGATGGTGTAGCAAATGCTTGAGCTGGTACCTTCAAGGAGGGACCCTGAACAAAAGTCTCCCTGGGCTTTTATACCCTTTAAGTCTATGCACCAATAGTCTGGGCTCTTCCTGCTGAGTCCTTGTGTCCTGCTGTGTCTCTGAGTGTCCAGTCACCTGGCTAGTGCCATAGGTCCCCATGCCCTTTGTTGTGCGAAGTGTTGTGCACCAGTTCAGGGCCTCTTGCCTCAGGCTCCTGCCACACAGAGCTCAACCTCACACTACCTGCACTAAATGTCTTCCTCAACACAACTTGAAAAATGTTAGTTAATTGGTTTACCTGCAAGATACAGAGTTATGAACCTCTACTACCTATATTTATCAGATCATTTCTTAAGAACAACTGTTTCAAGGATAAATGACATTCCTATTCATTCCCATGCCAAAGCAGACAGAGTTTTTTTATTAAATAAGTCAGTGACTAGTAATTGACTCCTTGTTCAGCAGGGATACACCCAGCATTTCCTCTTGCCTGTGTACCAGCTGATGCTATGACTGTTCTGTTTTTGGCTGAAATGTAAGCCAGTTTCAAGAGAAGGGAAAAGAGTGTTCCTATTTTCATTAAAAAAACATAGAAAACAGATTTTAAATCTGAGAAGGGTCTCACATCCTGGTCTCCCATGACAGGACTCTCTTGTTTCAACTGAGGAATCTCATGCCAGTGTTGTCCCCTGAGGATGATGCATAGGTCAAATGGCATGTTGCTCAAAAATTCTGTCTTGTCTTATTTCAGAATAAATTATGTGAAATACTGTGCTGGTTTTGGATGAGTTGGACTAATTCTCTTCACAGTGGCTACTATGAGGTTGTGTTTTGGATTTGTGCTGAACACAATGTTGATATCACAGGGATGTTTTTGTTACTGCTGAGCAGGGCTTTCACAGAGCCAAAGCCTTTTCTGCTCTTTATGCTGCCACACCGGCAGAGAAATTGAGGGGTGCATGGGAGGTTGGGAGGAAACACATCCAGGACAGGTGACCCCAAATGACCAAAGGGCCATTTACTTAAGATTTGGATGCGATGATCCTTGTGTGTCCCTTACAACTCAGAATATACTGTGAAATCCGTGAAATCTGGATGTTTCATACCATATGACATCATGGCCAATATATAAACTGGGAAGAAGAAGGAGAAAGAAGGGGGACATTTGGAGTGATGGTGTTTGACTTCCCAAGTCACTGTTATGCATGATGGTGCCCTGCTCTCCTGGACATGGCTCAGCACCTGCCTATTGAGTGAGGGCTTCGGTGGATCAATGCCGCGTTTATTCCACAGGGTCCCCTCATGGAGACGCTCAGGCGGCACTCCAATAGCACCTATGCGTGCCCACGATCTCACCCTCGCAGATAGCCACAAACAGCCTCTCACACACAGTCTGTGCACGAACCGGAGATGAAGAGGCGAGAGGGGTTCTTTGCGTGTAATTCCGAGACGTTTAATGGCAACACACCCAAAGGGGAACAGAGGCAAGAAGAACCCAGACCTGAAACCCGTGCCCGTTTTATCCCGAAAACTCCCAAAGGCGGACAGAGCATCCAAAACCAATTGTCTGAGGGCTGGGGGCAGAGGCAAGGTTGAGTGACATAGCAGGAGCCAATGGGAAAAGGGATGGGAGGGGGGAGAGGGCCAGCGACCAGCAGGATCTAGACAATGGGAGAACTTTCTAGCACAGTGTTGTAGGGAGAGACCACTTTTAGGGTAACCTGGGGGGTGTAAAGTGGACTTAGCCACCGCAACACCTGCCTGCCCATGGGAATCAGTAGATTAATTACATGTTTCTCTTTGCTTGTGTGCACAGCTTTTGCTTTCCCTATTAAACTGTCTTTATCTCAAACCATGTGTTCTCTAGTTTTTTCCCTTCCAATTCTCTACCTAATGCCATTGGCACGTGAGTACCTGTGTGGGGCTTCATTGCTGGCTGGGGTTAAACAATGACACATGCATGCATCTTAGGCTATGTGTATTGAGATTAGGCTGAGAAATTTGTTACTCATAATTTATTCCTTGATCATATAGGATATGTGCATCTTAACAGTCTAACATTTGTTGCAGGCTATTATGCAATTGATTGCCTTTACGGAATACAATCTTTCACCTTCGTACAGTGAGTGACCAATAAAGTCACGGACAAGTAAATTCCTTTACTACTTTGTTTTGATTGAGCACGTGGTTGTTTTGATTGTCTTGGCTTAGAAAAGTGGAACATGAACTGTACTTATGCAAACTTTAGTCTTCCACCTATATATATTTGCAAAATGAGGAGAATGTTAAAACTCTTCCCTATTTTGCATCTTCTCAAAGGTATCACAGAAGCATTTATCATCTCTACCTGGAATATGATTCCTCCAGACAGTTTTACTGGGGCTTGATTCCTAAATTTCTCTCATCTTTTTTCCATTTACATTTGGAAAATATTGTAGAGATATTCTAGAAACATTGCAAAGCTGTTAGAAACTCATCAATATTAAGATTCACAGCTGTATTGGGTTTGTGTGGCAAAGTCTAGGTACTGGAGAGGTTAGAGGTGTGACTTCTGTGAAAAGTTGCTGGAAGCTCCCCCTACATCAAGCAGAGCTAATGCCAGACAGCTCCAAGATAGACCCATCACCGGCCAAGGCTGAGCCCATCATCAACAGTGGTAGCACCTCTGGGATAACAGATTTAAGAAAGGAGAAGAGTTAATGCACAGGAGAAAACTGCACACAGAGAAGAGAGAAGTGAGAATATGTGAGAAGAACAACCCTGCAGACATCCATGTCAGTAAAGAAGGAGGGGGAGGAGGTGCTCCAGGCACTAGAGCAGAGATTCCCCTGCAGCCCGTGGTGAAGACCATGGTGAAGCAGGCTGTCCTGCTGCAGCCTGTGGAGGACCCCATGCTGGTCCAGGTGGATGCCCAAAGGAAGCTGTGACTCTGTGGGACATGGAAGAGACTTAAAAATCATAATTGTCTTAAACACTATTAAGATCATCAAAGGATTTTGCCCACTATGGCAAACTGTACAAAGAAGCTGTGACCACCAAGGTCCATCCTCCCTGACTATGCCTCCTTGATTTTCAGAAATTTGGACTGTGGGTTAAGCCACCTGACAGGAACTTAAGATAAGGGTGCTACTATTGTTCAATTATCTCAGGTCTAAGGAGAGTTAAACGAGGCTAGGTCCAGCAGGGAGAGGCCACAGTCCACAGCCTCATTTACTCAGGTTTGCATGCTCTTTCCTCCCACCCAAGAGGGAGGAAGAGAGGCTTTGGGTGACTGGTGGCGAAACCTCTGGTCCGCATAAGACAGAGGGGGTGAACGTCCACCACCAGAGGCTGATGAGAAGCAGACCCAGTGGAGCCAGGATGGTGTTTTCTATCCTGTCAGTTGTTTTCCCTTACACAAACTGGCTTAGTTGTAAAACTCCGCTCCCACACCCCCTCTGCTTGGGTGTTCCCACATATACCTGAATATATATTAACTCATTGAAGTCTATGTTTCATGAGACCCCCATAATTGAGAAGACCAGAAGAAGAGGACCAACAGGACGCTGTCAGGATCCACAGAGTGGTGACATCTTTCTACTTAATCTGTC
Organism: Struthidea cinerea; assembly: GCA_013397865.1. NCBI lineage: Eukaryota > Metazoa > Chordata > Aves > Passeriformes > Corcoracidae > Struthidea > Struthidea cinerea. The sequence goes on from VZTI01002791.1 coordinate 176,032, forward strand.
TCTCTGTCACTCTTTCTCTCCTACACCCTTCTCTTTTTCCTATTTCTGTCTTTCTCTCTCTCCCTCACATTTACTATTCAATAAAATCTGTACTATTTGACTTCAGCATATGATCTCGTTTGCATCTTAAGTTGGGCAGAGGCATCTCCAATAGTTGGATCATAACAGTCCATGCTGGAGCAGACTCCTGGCTGAACATGGAGAGAGAAGTTCATGCAGGAGTTATAGGAGAGACCCTTTCTGAGAGAGAAGCTTTCACTTTTTCTTTCTCATAATGACTTAATTTGGAATTACAAATTGCAAAAGTTATCTTTCTAATTGTTAACTAAAATTGTTTAATTCAAGGCCAATAATAAAGTTGGGTGCTTCCTCTAGTTGTAGTTGCCAGCATGTTTAAAAAAAGAAAATATCCTACAGTGTTCTTTTTAAAAAAATTCTGAGCATACTGTATTTGATGCCATTATTAAGACAGTGCTCTGAAGGTCTGTTATCACACTGCTGTGCTCTTATTCTTGTTGTTTCCCCTATGAGGATTTGAGTTATTGTCATCTGAGATAAAAGCCACACTTGTAAAACAGAAAAATAAGCATTTTTTACAGTCTTGTTTATATTTATATGCAAGGTGAAACATTTAATGCAAAACCCAGTAGATCTCAAAGAGGGCATCTTTATCTCAATAATATTTACAATATTATTTAGTCCTGGAGTTTAGGTTTCATCTCTTTTGAGATTCAGTCCTTGTTGCGCCATATTTGTTATTCCTACGTTATATCAGTTTCTGGTTCAATTTATCATTCCAGCTTAGGTGGCAAGAAAAATATTCTTCTCCATACTGAGGACTAATAGACCCTCCACTTAAATCCTATTCAGAGTTTTGAAAGATGTATCAAGGTAAGAAGAATAAGAATATAAACAGGAGAAACTTATAAACCCTTATATTTTCAGGGTAATTTTCAAGGTCACAAATGATGTAAAAGACTCTCTTAACTTGTGTCCCTGTTGTTTTGGGGTACTCTTGAGTACAAATATTTCATAATATTAGAAAAAAATACAGACACCATGTTTGAGCATTTATTGTCGCAAGAACATGGAGGTAGTCATGCATTTGATAAGGTGTTGTCATCCTGAATAGCAAAACCTTAAAAAAAATAAATATAACAAATCATTAATTTTGTTAGTTTCACATGTTTTTTACACATGAATTGATACAACAGAAACTGTTGTAGAGAGATTACTACCTAGGGCTAACAAGATCCATATGCAGCTATAAAACAATGATTATATTTTAACAGAGTTGCAGATATTGCAATGTTTTGTTCATGCTAGAAAAATTAGATTAGCAATGTCGGGACTTGCTGCTCTTGATATTCCACACTAAATTAATGATAGTGAGGCCTTTGAAAAGCTATTCAACTTATACATAAGAAAAGAATGACCACTCTAAGTAAAAGATTTTGCTTTTTTTTATGCACTTTAATAAATAAACTCATACAGACACAGAGCCGTGATTTCTGAGTGGGAAAAACTGCCACACTGCACAACATAACAGGTAATGCATTCTTCATGGATCTTCCATCTTCCTAACAGTGACCACAATTTGAAGCAACTCTGAGAAAAATAAATAAAAAGTATCACCTTTTCCACAAGACCTGGTCATATGTAATGATGAAAAATTTCACTTAAAAAAGAAAAAGAGCAGAAAAATAATAGGGTATATTCTAATAACATGTTTGCTGAAATAAATGATTAATTTTTTTCAAGTATGCTACTTAATTGCTGGATAACGTCGATCTCTAAAGCATTTTTATTTATTGAGAAAGACCGGGAACACAACACTTTACTTTAATTTACAAAGAAACTCTTTGCTATTAAGTTTCCAAGGACTGTGGTGTTGCTTTGTTTTCTTTTGTTTGCATAGGATATATAGGAATTTAAGTATTTTAATGCAAGTTTGTAACTGTAATGTTTAAGTTCAATGAATACTGATTGTCAAGGGTGAGCTGGTTTCACCTGGGATAGAGTTAATTTTCTTCACAGCGGCTGGTATGGGGCTGTGTTTTGGATATGTGCTGAAAACACTGTTGATTATACAGATATGCTTTTCTTATCGCTGAGCAGAGCTTACACAGAGCCAAGGCCTTTTCTGCATCTCACACCACCTCACCAGTGAGGAGGCTGAGGGTGCACAAGAATTTGGGAGGGGACACATACAGGACAGCTGTCCACAATCGACCCAGGGGATATTGTATGGCATCATGCTCAGCATAGGCAGCTGCAGGAGGAAGAAACAAGGGGGACATTTGGAGTGATGGTGTTCCTCTTCCCAGGTCTCCATTAGGATGGAGCCCTGCTTTCTTAGGGATGGCTGAGCACCTTCCCACCCATGTGAATTGGCAAATTACTTACTTGTTTTGCTTTACTTTTGTGTGTGGCTCTTGCTTTACCTATTAAACTGTCTGTATTTCAACCCACGAGTTTTCTTACTTTTACCCTTCCAATTTTCTCCCAAATCCCACCAGAAGAAGAGTGTGAGCAGCTGAGTGGTGTTTAGTTGCTGTCTGGGGTTACAATGCACTGTTTATAGGTTCCTTGTGATTGAAATGTACCGTTGTCAAATATGTTTATTTTTAATCCCAGTTGAACAGAATTTACTGATAAAGACTGTTATTTGAGCAAGTGCATATCAAAAGACTGAAGTTATTTTCTGTTTAACCTCTGGTCTTTGAAACTCATCTGGCCCAAGGAATAACAAAGTGAGATTTTATGTCTGGCTGACCGTTTTGTATCCATTTTATGACAATGATATAAACTGACTGTCTAGTAGTCAGTGGTTTTTCACTTGTTTTGAGATTGTTTTCTTCATCACAACAGGAGACTGGAATATGAAGATCCTGACTGTACTATGCAGCTCTTGAGAAAACAGGAAGGGCATTGTGATTTGTGCTTTAGCAGATTGTTCTAATTACTTTCTACCAAAATACTTATAATGTCCTTGAGGATATCCTATTACTTTTTTATTCCTCTCATACTTCTTATTTTCTGTTTCATAATTTTAAGACCCACAAAAAAGGACACAATTTGAACTTCTTCATGTATACTATACCTTTAAGAGCGGAGTCATACCACTTGTCCCAAAAGAAAGACAGAAAAAATAACAGTAAGGGATAGAAAAAGCACCTAGAACATTCTTTATATATAAAAGAATTCAGTTCCTACTAGTAATATTATTTCTGCCTGTGAAAATAAATCAAATTTTCTTTTGGAAGATTATGTACCTGTATTTCTTAATAAGAAAACAATTTATATGCTGTCTCAAATATGCTACTGTAGAAGTATATGGCCAACTTCTGCCTCATCTACTGCTCCCTCTCTGTGCATACTGTGAATTTAATGCAAAATCTTTTCTATGTGACTCCTGCTCTTTTCATGTAGAGAGAACATGCTTGCATTCCAGAACAGAAAAAGATAAATAGACTATGTGCATTGGAATTAAACAAAAAACCAACTCTTACGTATCCATATGTGGAAGTGTTTCTCATTAGAAATTATTCTGTGTTTTAAAGTACATGAAAAAATTGTCTTTTATTACATTAAAACTCTTAAAGTGAAGGAAACTGTCAGGTATGTCTTGACATTTCTGATAGTCCCTAGTAGCACTTCTGCACTTCATCACCCTGTGAGCCTTCCCTCTCTGCCCATCTGCCTTCCTACTTCCACTTCTTGTTTTCTTCACTTTATTTCCAAATCTTCTTAGCCTTCTGCCCCCATCCTATGTGGCCATTTCCATATAGTTAGAGCAGTTTTTACCTCAGCCTTATCATAGCTCTATAGGACTTGGCCAAGAGCCTTTACAAATTTAGTGTCTGTAATGTGTGACTCCTAAATGTGCTATTAATTTCTTCAAGGAAATGTACAGTCAATTGTAGGATTTTATGCTAGATTAACATCAACAAAATAAGAAGTAGTAATATGTATATGAGACTGTATTGCCATATTAGAGTTTGGAAATGTTCATTCTATCCCTTGTTTTGGTAGAAGCTTATAGATTAATGGACATCCATAAGGCATTCAGTCTGAAACAGTTTGACATTGTAGCTGAAAGATAGGATCATCAAATTTGAATCCCTTTATCTTGTCCCATTCCTCCTTTACTGCATTCATACCTCTACTGTAATTTTATTCTAGTTTTCATGTGATTATTTGTAGAAAGAGTTGGAGTCTGACACTACAGCTTCCAAAGGCTGGATTCTATGACCTTGAGGCATATCAGAGATATTGAGGTGCATTGGATAGGCAAGCGTACTTGTGAAATAAAAATCTCTATTCCCTTTCTCCTAGTTACAAGACCTTTCCCCCAGCCTCCACAGGCATTTTGTAGTTGCTTCTCCCATGGTATTAATATAGTCAACATTATCACAAAAGATTTGGTTCAAAGTATGTATGCTCAAAAGTGAAGCTTTTGTTTACATTGAATATGAAAAGTAGCATACAACTGACAGTAAAATTTTCTAGATTTTCTTAATTATGTAGCAAAAGGTGTCAGAAATAGGTGAAATAGAGAAATTATATCATATATGTGTAACTTTTTTTTGGGAAAGAAACACTTTGGAAACAATATTGAAATATTTAGAAATACAGTAGCACTGATGTTCCTCATCTATTGATTCAGCATGCTAGTAGTCTTACTTAAAATACAGATTAAATTCCCCTGTTTCTTTGAAAACCTTTTTCAGATCCAAACTATGAGTTCGAGACCAGAATAACATAATTTAAATATCTCCACATCTGTGCTGTAAGTCATACATAGGTTAATATAAGGCAGTAGTATCTTTTCAAGTGATAGCTTACAATCTCAAGGAATAAGGTGGTCATAGAAAGGGACTGTAACTCTTATGAAGTGTTGAAAATTGTAGTGATATAAAGCAAAGAAAATCTAACCCTGTTTTACATTATAAGAACATTCGCTGTAAACTTCTTAAAGCACACAGAAATAGATGGGTTACCAATGATAACATTTGTTTATGATTTTATCATTTGCATTTTTTTCATAAGTTGCATGATTTCTGTTTGTTTAGTTATTATGGTGCAGTGGGTTGACCCAGACAACTTTTTAGACCAATAACACTTCTCTCAATTTACATATTTAAACTGCGCGGGAAGGTGGGAATTTTCCTTCCTTTCCAGCTCGCCTGCTGGAAGGTAGAGGGGGGCCTCGGAGCCTCCGGGCCCCGCCGGGCCAGGCCGGGGTCTCCACCCTCCCCCCACTTCTCCCAGCACTGCAGCACAGACCCTGGGTCGTTGGGAAGGGGTACTATCCCTGAGCCGCAGACAGCGAGGGTCAGCCTGGACTACCAGACAGCTGAGCCCATCCAGCATGGCTTTTTGGGACCGGCGGGACCCTCTCCTCTCCATGCTGAGCCAGTGGGAGCCAGAGGAGCCTCCTGTCTGCAGCCAGCACACTTTGCTCCGAGCTGAAGAGGATACCGTGCGGCCAGCAGCGCAGGGAGAGCGGGGCTCTCTCCACCGTGGAGCCTGAATGGTAACATGGCAGCTTCAGAGCCAGAGAGAAAGAGAAAGTGAGTCACGTCATGTGGGACGAAGCCAAGGATGGCTTCAGAGGAGAAGGCGGTGCCGCACTTCTCATGCGCAGCTTAAAATACTTCTTGCATGATTTGGTAAAGAACTGTAATATCACAAACTGCGTGTTTCTTTAAACCATTTGAAGTACATGGGGGGATGGACAATTCACATGTGGCACATGAAGGTTGTGAAGCGTGCCCATGCCAGGCTATTTAAAAGCAGAGAGAGAGAGAGGCTTTTAAGAGACTGATGGCAGAAAAAAACCTTTGTGTTCAGGCCAACATAACTCAGCCTTAAAAAAATTAATAACCCCATGTGATGGTCCATGTCTTGCAGTGTGAAAGAACTGTGAGTTTTCATGGAAGAAATGTTTTACCACCACAGCAGTTTTTTTCCTCTTTCTTTTAGGTCTGTTAATAAACTTATTTGTATTCTGTAAGTTTGGTGCCTGCTTTGTTTTCTCCTAATGCTTATCTCACAAAAAAAAAATTAGTCAGTGATCCATATTTCAAACCAAAACCACTACACTTAATTGGTGTTTCTGCCCGGTTTCAAACTAAACCCGCTACATATGGTGAAAAAATCACAACAGTGTAAAACAAGATGGGATTGGTAAAGTTTCTGTACTTTAACAGTATGCCAGTAATGTGCTTCATTATCACTGATTTCTTTGAAATTATGTTGTGCAGCTGAAGCCTACACTAACTAAGGTTTTTAAATGAGGATCACAAGGTGTGATATTTTTATTATCATCCTTCTAACGGAAACTTAAAACATAATTGATAATGTAATAATTGTTTCACTCATACAATTTTTACGCTTGTATTTTGAATATATTGACTAGTATTAGCTGCTTCACAGAAAACAGAAATTCTAAAAAAGTTTGATCTATAAATATTCAGTGATTCCTATGAATACATTTTATTTTTAAGGTAATTTTTTTTCCATAGATAAGAATTATGTGACACCAAAATCTTGGTAGATGTCTAAAATACTGCACAGTATTAATTGCATGAATATACATATGAAAATTTTTTTAAAGTAGATCAAAATAAACAGATTTATCTTGAATAAAATAATCCAATTTATTTATTTTGTTATATTCCCATTCAATTTCTTTCTTGAAATTAACTCTTTCCAATGCAGCATTTGTTTTGACTTATCTTGCATTTTGTTCCACCAAAAGTAATCCAAATGAAACAAAATCATGATTAGTTTGAAAATATACTTCTGCAATATAATAGTTCAAAATTTTTTTCCGCAGTCATATATTTTTGCTAGTGATAATAAAATTGAAAATTTTGACACATTTTGGTCACATATTCCATAAACAGCTATAGCCAAAAATTTCATTTGCTAATTTATCTGAGAGTCTTCAGCAACTGTTCAGCACATTGAGAAGTCTTAATAATGACCCTTAAACTAGTTGCACAGTTCTGTGGTTCTAAATTTTTATGTGTTGTGACATACAGATAATGATGACCCAGAGCAGATTTATAAAATGTGTGGTTTTGTTGTTAGAGTTTTTTTCATTCTACTCATCATTTTTAAATGCTGGAGAGATGGCTGTTATATTGATTTGTATTTCAGCATCATGAAAAAGTCTATTTAGAAAGGATTCAGCAACCACATTTCAGAGATTAATTTGCAAAGATACACATTACTTGAATATCTAAAAATAGTGTTGCCAAGCAACAAGCTAAAATATAAGAATGCTACTAGAAGAAACTAAAATATTTATTAAATTTAACAATATATGCAGATTAATTCCATCCTATAAACCTGGTATACTTTTATGATGTCATATTTTTAGTACATCATTTTCAACTAACATTCGTCATGAAACAGGTCCTTCGAAGATCCATGCTTCTGATATACTCGCCTTTCTGCCATGATTCAAAGACATTGGACAAATGTTTAAAACAATGCCAGTTGTGTTTAATTATTCATTATGCTACTGAACCAGTATTAGTATTCTGTGGGACTCTGGAGTAATATTGAGAGTGATTGTGGTGATGTTTCCAGATCTAGTTTGTTCTTTGAAGCTTATGCCTTTCTACACAGACCATTTCCTGAGGGACAGGGTGATATTGGCAGGGCAGCAGAAATGGTAATTGTGTCAAAACTGTACAGTGAATCACGAGGTGCCGTAGTGGGAGACTAAAAGAAAGTGCAGGGTTTAATTACAGCCTGCAAATATTCACAAACTGTGAAGAGGGAGAAGTCTAGACTGTGCATTTGGCATTGATTTGTGAGCCATTATTAACTTCCCAGAAGTACTTCAATGTTACAAAAGATAAAGCTTCACAAAACAAGAGTTGCACCTTTCAGTTTTGCAATCCTAGATAGTCTAACTGCTGTGAACAAGTGTCACCTAAGAAGCCAGAGGCCATTATGCAAAGCAGAATAACTATTTTCAAGACAATATATTTACAGTAAATCTGAAAACAGGCTTCCACTTCACATTATAAAAATATGTACTTGAAGGATTCTAAATCTTTCCTATTTCCCTTCTTCTACAGAGCCTTTCAGTGGTGAAAGTTTAACCCTTCTGCAGAAATTTTCAGCAGAAAAGGATCAAGTTGAATTGTAGCAGTGGTCAAACCATACACAACGGATTACCAACAGCTTTTATATCACCTTCTTGAAAGTTGAGAAAACAAGCACGTGCAACTGTCAATGACATAGGAATACAAATAACCTTAATGAAATTTAATATTCTTTTTGCATTCTCTGAGAGCAAAAGTAACTAATGCATTGCTTGTCTCTTGTCACAGCAAACAGCATATAGGGAAATAAGAAACTGAAGGACCAAAGGAAGCAGGATGCATAATGTCACATCTCATGTGACATTGTGGGGTAGGACTGGTGCACAGATGCCAGGCACAGCCAACTGGCTTTGCCACAGAAGAGCCCTGGAGGATGAGTAGTATTATTCAGGAATGGGTGGAGCAGCCTGGAGGCAACCAGTAGGCATGCAGTCTGTATGTGGAGAAGATTTTTGACTGTGAATCTCCTTTAGAGGAGGAACCTTTCACAGCAGCTTAGCAGCATCCTGTAGTCATGACTAGAGTGGTCTTCTAAACTTCATGCTTTTTTTCTTTCTTTTACATGCATTTTATGTCCATTGCTTGGAAAATAAATTTCATCTTATGCAGATTTAGCCTGGCAGGTGTGTTTCTCTCCAAAGTCTTAGGTGTTCTACTGGTGTCCTTCTGTCCTTTTCCCACACATCGAAAAAGGAAGTAGGTACAGCTTAATATCTTGCATCCTATCAGAAATCTATGTTTTTCAACATAACACCTTGTCTCTTGGATCTGTCTCAGCTGAGAGTTTGCACAAGCAGTGATTCCCTACAGGGATGTTGAATTTTGTATTGTCATCTTCTAAGGTCACCTGCCACACCACTCTGCTAGCACATTCAGCATAGAAATATATTTGTCATAAGACATCTCTTCTAGAATTTTTATCTTGTCAAGAGAAAAAAAAGGTGTTTTATATCTGTCTTTAGGAGTTTACATTGGGAGTGTCTCAATATCTGTATATAAATTACTGTCTCGCTCCTATTTGCTTCCTGCAATAACAACCCATTTGGGATTATTATTCTATTCATGTTCCGGCAGTGCCTATACAAGTAAACTAGCCACTGCCTGGGAACACTCAGAAGCTGAGACACACTCATCTGTATTGTTAAATTAATAGAACAGTTCCTTGTAAGTTTAATATCTGTACCAATTTGTAGTTTTACAAGCAACCCCCAGACATGGTTTGGGAGCTAACACATGCCAAAGATCTTTCCCAGTAGCAGAGTAAATGAGCTCAATAACACAAAAATTATTTTCCCATGTCTAGTGGCCTTGTCTTATTTCCTACTGCAGATATAGTACACGATTCCCATAAAGTTAGTTTAATCTATTTTTTTAAAGAAGGTTAATATAGTCCTGCTTACAGTCAAGGGAGTGGCTTACCCAGAGTACTCCCTCCTTGAATTTTAACGAGGGTGAGTTTGACCAGCAGGACTGTGACAGAAGACTGACATGCAGTGGGACCCCCTAAATGTAGTGCTTACAGTGACATGCTACAAACACGCTATTTCCCAGATTTCCAAACAGTAAATTATATTTTTCCCATCAGTATTTTCTGATAGTAGAAGTAAATATAACCAGATTTTTGCAGATAGAAGAAATTGAAATGACATGCATAAAATAATAAAATATTCATAAGTAATTTCCTACTTAAGCTACTTCCTTATTCAGAAAAATTCTCTGTGTTACCGTATGAGATATCTCAATTTCTCAATTCTGTTTTTAACAATGCAGCTAGTAGCTCAACTTATTTTCTTTCTGGGTCTTTTTACATTCCTTCTTCAGAGAACAAGTGAGGCTTCTTAGTCTTCAACCATCACACCAACAGGCTCAGGGTGATTATTTATCATCAGTCTTTTAAGAGCTATCTGATCAAATATTGTCTTCAGACACCTATTTGTCTCATCTTAAACAAAGATATATTTTAATGAGCTCATGCAAATATGTAATTATTAGCTTGATGAAGCTTATAATAAAATCAAAAATGCCTAAGCTGTATATAGATTTATTTTCAAAAATATCAGGCTTCAATAACTGGTAAAAAATTCAATGATAAATTAATGGCATCAGTACACATTTCTATCCATATATTGCTCTTTTAAGCAATTCCAAAATCAAGGTTTTGGCTTTATTTCCTGAAAAAACTCTTAGACTTATAATTCAAGACTACATCCCTTCTATTATTCTGGTCAAATTTAAAAAGTCTATACATGTTCACAAATCTGTTCCAGTAACATTCAAGGTAAAGGGAATTCTATACTAGCTTTTGGTGTGTTTAAATAAAAAACACATTCTCCTAAATTCTGTCATAAACAATTGGTTTTGAAAGTTACAGAAACTAAAGGGCAAAAGTTGGTCTAGTGGGATATATCTGATTTCTGTATACTGTAGAGCTGTAGATAATTTGATGATTGGTTTGTTGGTTTTAAGTCTGGAGTTGCTGGGTTTTTTCACTCTTCAATGTTATTTCTCTATTTCAATATTCCTAGACTCTAAGACCCTGATACCTAATAAATGCTGGCTGTGTTCAACCACCTCAACTACCAGCTGTAGATTAAACTATGAACTATGGATAAAACACTTTTAACAAAGCCAATGAGCCAATACTTAAGTGGGTTGCTTTGAATGGTGAATTCACAGAGCTGGCTGGTATGTATCTGATGTGCTTGCACAGACATGAAAACAATTTTTATATTTATTTTTCCTGCTGACAGCAACAATCTTTTTTCACATCTTTCTTTGCCAGAGTATTTTTTTTTCTATTTAAATTAAATGTATCATGAAAGAAAGAGGAAGAAACCACCTTGAAATCAGCCAGTTTGAAACTCCTATGGAAAAAATGACAAAGGGAAAATTATGGCTCCATGGAAATGAAGAATTTCCCCTTTTTTTGGGATGAGATCAAGAATTCCTCTTCAGTTTTCTCCATCATTTCCCATCAGGTATCTGGATCTAGAGCTGGAAGTTGTCCTATGATTTTTACTTTGGAAATAAAACAGAATTAACAGGAGTGTTCTCTTTCTTTGAAAACTTCTTTTTTTCCAAGGTCCTATTTTAGGAATGAGATTTCTGTTTCCATTTGCTTATTTTCCTAGTCTGTTCAATCTGTTTCCTAAACAGCTTGGAGCAGATGTCTGTCTAGCACGCCAATACTTTCCCACATTCCGACCAATCATTATGGCGCTGCTACTACTCAGTAGCATTCTACTCCCTTGTATTAGTAGAGCTTCTACAAATGCTGATACAAAGCCACAGGAAAACGGGACTATTGCAGCCTGGTAACCCAATTTATGATCGAGGAGATGATTGCTGTTGTCACTGAAGGCACCAGCTCAAGTATTTTCATCAAGTCCTTAAAGGAATGATTCACAGAGTGACATTTGCAAAGGTCTAAATCTTGAAAATTCCAGAATTCCATTGTAAAATTTGCATCTTTATCAGATAATTCCTTAAATGCCTAGGGCAAGGTAAGGTATTTTCATTAAACCAATGTATGGCAGGGTAACTGACTTTACCTTCTTATTGATAACATTGTTTTCTCCAGTTCAATGGAAGCAGTTCTGTTCAACAGACAGACACTTTAGAAAAGCTAACATTCTACTTCTGTTTTCTGTGGGATCATTTCTGGATAAAATCACACATTCAGGTTGTAGAACCAGCCAAAATAATTCTACAAATTGGCACTGATTAATCATTGTAAATGTCTGCCCCATTTGTTAAATATAACAAAAAAGCGTGAAAAATAAAATTATCAGCACCATATTTCTCATTAAATACACTGCAAAGCACACAAAATAATTAGGGAATATCAAAAGTGTAAAAATCATCAAAAGAGCACTGTATCAACAATAATTGAGCGCTAAAAAATGTAGCCATTTTTCATTGAAATATTTTCATTAGAAAATAAACACCTACTATTTCAACGCTCATTTCTGAATTAAATAATAAGTTTATTTCATGGCAATTAGAAGTAATCTGAGTCACATCTTCCAGTTAAAAATCTTTACTGAAGTCTGATCCACAGTTCTGTCGTCAATGCACTTTATTCCTGAGATCCATCTTACTCATCCTGGCGAAACCTTTGCTTATGCTAAATGTGGTTGCATGCCTGTGTGTGGGGCCAAAATGTCAAACCTCAACATCTTTGTGTTTCCTTAGAGAACTGTGTGATCTAATTAGAAGCAGTTCTATAATTACTTTTTCAATAACTCAGACCTTTCTTAACTCCTTTACACAAAAGCTTACAAAACTACCTCACTTTTGACAGATTCTTCACAGCTTACAGTTTACCAGAAGATGTACATTTGTTGCCAGGCATGAGAATAAATGCAAGAGAAGAGCTGCTACCCTGGAGAAGAAAATCACAATTAATTTCTTCCAGCCCTACAAGGCTGATAGTGGTGGATGAATGTAGGTTGCCCGTATCCTTTACAAAGTGCTAAAACTGAAAAGGAGTCACTCCCACAACATGGATTTTACAGCCTTATCAGTGGATGTATGGCTGAAATGTAAATTTATTCCCTGACCTCCTTACACTGTTGTTCCCCTAACTAGTCTTGCACTTCCTTCTTCCCCTGATAAAAATTCCCAGTTTACAAACATTACTGTGCAATAGCCTGTGGTTTCCCAATCTGCTGACAGAAATATCAGGATGGGCTGAGCTGGCCCAGCCCTCTATTGCTACTCAGTGATCTACATTTAAAAGGACTAAGTTTCATTTTAAGTTAATTCATGTGCAAATTCTCAGAACTGACTGAGAATTTCCACAAAAGTTAAGAGAAGTTCCCTAAACCAAGTAAACCATTCTCTTGATACAGGTAATTTATAATTAATGTCATTCTGGATATGTTTCCAGCTAATATTTTCATGCACACTTGCACTTTTTCCTTCAGTGTAAATGTTGGTCTAAATTTGTTGGAATGTAATTTAGAGCTTAGAGTCATTTTGTGTCCCCAAGATATTTTCATACATAGTTCATTTAATTGAGTTTATTATTCTAATATAACCTAGTTCAGGTGCCCCTAGCTATTTTATTAATTTATAAACTTCTCAAAAAGACAGCAGCAGAACATACCAAAGATGACAGCAATTGCTTGTATTTATACTGCTTAGATGGTGTCACTTTCTTAGTTTGCAGGAAACAAAGGGTACCATTATTTTCTTCTCAGTGATTCTTTGATATTCTTTCATTTCTAGTGTTCTCTTCTGTCCCTTTTAAAACATATAAGTTAGTCCTTAAAATAACCTTAAGAGCTAGGATGAAACCATAGGGTAAAAAAGAGTTTAAATTTACAAAGGAATTCATGCAGAACCATTTTCCCTGGCCAACTGTATCTTCATACAGTATCACTTTAATAATCCTCTGTTACTCTTCTTCCTTTCCTTGCTGTCATCTTCTACATGTTGCAAAAATTACTTCTGAGGAACTTTTCACATAATTAATTCGTTGTGGTTGTCTTTATTATGCAGCATATCCAGTACTCATAGCCACGAATGTTTTCTGGTTTGTACATTTTATTTCTCACTGTATTTTACCTATTTCACGATGTAATTGGAAATCACTTTACTTGAATTATCCACTTAAAATGAAATAATCTGAGTGTACTTGGGTTTTTTAACTTCTCCTGGCCAGATTATCTACTGAAGTAAGTGAGAGCTTGAACAGCAGGTTTATACTTGGTTTTTGCTCGAATTTTTCCTCATCTTTTTAAAATAACTCTTCTTGTAGTGTCTCAGAAGCTAACAGATTTATTTCTTTTTAAATAAGTGTAGCAGTCTACATTAGACGGTGCAACTTTAAAATAATTCGCAGAGCTATTTATCTGCTTTGAAGAGAGCTCTTATTAATATTATTTTGTCTTCGTTCACCTGTTTAGTCCTTAGCAAAGCAGGCTAACTGGGTTTTTCACTTTTAAAATTCGCTGGGTTTGTCCCCCAGTGCACAAAGATGAATCAACCCAAAAGCAATATAACATAACCTGTTTTCCCAAAACTATACATTTTCAATTACAAAATTTCTTAGGCAAAGGAAATGCAGTGCTTCCTGTAAATGTAGGATCCTGAATTTTCTTCTCATGTTAGATTTAGGGACAGCTAATGGCTTTCTGTAGCAGTAGTCAATGTGGTGCACATATACCAATAAAAACCTCAAATTTCTCCTAAAAGTATGAGACTTACTTGTGAAAAACATATTCGTTGCATTCTGAATTAGAGTGATTGAATAAACATCGTGCATCTAAAATAACAAGTGAGAAGAGTGAGACAAAAAGCTGGATCCAGTTAGGAACTTGGGGAAGAACAGGGATAGCACGCCTGAGCAATTTCTAGGTCCCAACAGTGCAGACCAGAGGTTGAATTGCCTAGAATCCCTAAAGAGGCCATGAAAGTAGACTTTCAAGCTAAAATGAACTTGTAATGTGTGTGTGGGGCGAGGGTACAACCACAGAAGATAGGGCAGAGAAGTAAGGGCTTGAATAAATCAGCTGCAAATGTCTAAGAATAAGAGTATTTCCCACTTTCTTAAGCTCAACCATCTAACTTGGGTGTAAGGGAAGATATCTCCTTCCACTTGAGATCTGTACTCTCAAATGTAATTAAAAACATCGTCAAGGTTAATCTTTTCTGTTTCAATGAAGTAGCAACACTTACCCTCTCATTTTAGTAGTCAAAATTCTAACAATGAGCGGAGAGATTTTCACTACAATTTCAGTTATTTCTGGCATTACTTCAACTACGTAAGTTGCTAGTATTGGCAGGCAGACCCACAATATAATTTTCAAGCTTCTCCTTAGTTCAAAAAGGATCTGAAAATTTTTTGATGGGAGGAAAACAAAGACATTAGGAAAAAAACCCTTATTTGTTAGGAAAGCTGTTAAGGTGGGGAGAATTCCAAGCTTCTGTTCCTTCAATTATTCTGTTTTGGTTTTTTTTCCTCCTATACTATGAATGTTATGTCCAAAATATATCAGCTCTCAGAAGGAAGAAGGGGTTTCAAGGGCAGAAATATTAGTGAAGTCCCAGAAACAGCACTCCTCAGTCAAGCTGGATTTGTTGTGTCTTTCTTAGTCAGTATTACTGATTTTGGAATAATGCTGTCATGTACAGAGCTGATTCAAAGAAGGGGTGAGCACATAGCAATATTTTAGAAATGTTTATGTCATAATGATTAATATCTAATCCATAAAAGTATGTCTGATATCTAGTAAAAGCAGAAACTAAACCAGAAGAGTTTCCAATATCCTCAAAGGAAGCTTTTACCAAAATGCTTTTAAGTGTTCACCTCTACATGAGCCTTCAGCTGAGCTGTAAAACACACCAGAACTGAATTTTTTTTGAACCCACTGTCACAGGCAGGAGCACTGTTTTATTCATACCCTTCAGCCTCAATAAAGCCTCTCTTATATTAGGTTGAGAATTGCCTAATGTATGGATTGCTAGATCTGGGCTAAATGCCAAGCTGTTCAGCTCTCTTAGGACTTTGATAATTCTGGGTATGAACACAAGCGGAACTATATGGATCTAGAAAGCATTCATGTCAAAATTGAAGAATCTTTGATGTGACTAGTTAAATGACATTCAGAAAATGTAAAAAGATCTTTTCAAACCTAAAATCAAAGTTTGTTTTTATTATTAAAATTTAAAAAAAAAATTAAGTAATTCAACTAAAATCAAAATTTAATCACCAAGGTCAGTCATTGTGTGAAAGTTTTCACAGTTATTGATATTCATCCTTTCAAACTGCCATGTTGCCATGTGCTATTATCTCTCTTCCCCAATCACAGCCCAATGCATATTATTTCAAATCCTGTGTACACTTCTAATAAAAATGCCTAAACAATGGAGAAAAAATCCAGTGTAGGAGGTCTACTTACAAATGGTAGTAAAATTTTGAACTCTGAACATTTTTTTGTTGAGAGTCTATTTTCTGCTAACATTTGTCTTGTTGATGTGCATTTAGACTTTATCCTCCCCAGTTACAAAAAAACCCCCATTTTTTAATGTGTTTTATAATTAATTTGATTTTTGGGAAGTTGCAATTACAAAGTCAATTGCAGGAAAATTTTATCCTACTCAGGACAACTCACCTACCACAGAATATCAGTAGTGTAGTGAAATAGATGGGTGATATTTTACTTTTTCTAAGCAAAATTTTGTGCTTGTAGGGCTCTGATTAGCTCACAAAGTGAGTCCATTTATAAATGAAATACAGCTCTTAACAGCCCTTAGCTAACAATTAAGAAGAAATTGCCTTATTACTTCAGTTCTGCATGACTAACAATCTTGTCTTACTGCTCAGCTTCAATATCCAGTGAAGCCACCTCATAAGCAAAATTCCTGAGGCCATCCAGTTTACCTAAGAGGTACATGTCATTAAATCAGTTTGTTTGGCGTACTTGAAACATGGGGCCACTTACCAGGAAACTCTGACCATTTGTGCTCTCCTCACTTTAGACTTTAATCCACAAAAACTTGGTGTTATTATGTAAAAGTAACATTCATCTGAAAGCGATAAAAACAAATACTGCAAGTGATCTAAGAGCAATAATAAAATAAATTTCTTCTCAGTGAAATATGTGTCACAGCAACTCTGGTCTGTAGACAAAAACTAATTTTGTTGTCACATTTTTTGGATCTTTGATGGAGTCTTGCCTGTTCCTAGCCTACTTGTTACGGGGACAAAGTGGGGAAGGGAGATGATGCTGTGGAAGCACTGTTGATCAATAGCTATAATACTGGAGGATCTAGGTTTTGTTGCACTCAAGTGACTCCAACAATTCCCCCTGAATCAGTCAATGACCCCTATTTCCTGAAAAGCTGTGGAAAATTCTTCAGGGATTTTTTTGATTAATTTTTTTTTTACTGTGGAGTTTGATAATAAATATAGAATCATAGAATGGGTTGGAGGGGACCTTAAAGATAATCTATGAAGCATTAAAACTAGAGTGGACCAAAGGCTGTGAACATACCTTGATACACTGCTCTACTGCTAGCACTAGCACCCATTTGTCCTAATATCTCTAATCTTGATTTCTACCTTCTAAAGTTTTATTTATTAATTTTTTTCAGGCAGGAATAGCAGGAACTGGGGTAGTAAGATAGTGAAATACTGCTGAAGTTTCAATGCTAGGTGTATTTTATGGTGCAATATCAGAAGGAGAAATATAAGATGCTAAATTCTTGCACTTAGTAGAATCATTATAATTATAAATATTAACATAATGAAGATAAATAGTTTTAATAAGCTATCTGGAATTTTACTTATCATTTTACACAAACAACGTTCTTAAGATAATTAGTCTGGATGTAGAACAATGCATAGGAGTTGATAACAGCAACTCAATTTTCAAGCAGGTCCCAAGTTGCCTTTCTTGAAAGATTAAAAAATTAGAACTGTTATTTACAGGACTAAAAACACTCATATGTAAATGACAGCTGTGATCATAATACAGTATTTGATCAAAGACATTTCAAATACAACCTAAAAAAGGAACTTTGAAAAAGACTGGTTCACACACACAGCTGTGACAGTAGTAAAAACAAACTTGTTAAAAGAGAATTAGCAACTCTAAAATCTAGGACTTAAAAAAAGTATTATCAGAGTTCATCTGAGTCTTCAGAATTCTCTGCTATGAACTTCTAGATACTAAGAAAATAAAAAAGCTTGTCTGAATTATTTAACTGCCTGGATAA
This sequence comes from Struthidea cinerea, assembly GCA_013397865.1. Lineage (NCBI taxonomy): Eukaryota > Metazoa > Chordata > Aves > Passeriformes > Corcoracidae > Struthidea > Struthidea cinerea. Next base: position 193,887 of record VZTI01002791.1, read on the forward strand.
TTTAAATAGCAGTTCTCCCACAGTGATTATTTTTTAATTTATTTTTATTTTGCAAAACTTGCTTCAAACACATACTGTTTACAGAACTTACATTTGGATTTGTCACCTGAAGTAAGTTTTTTGTACCAATCCAATTATAACAAAACCACACTTTAACCAAAATGACAAAACCAGCAAATATCATCAAGCCCCAGGAAAATTACGAATGAAGTCTGTTATTGTAACACCTTCTTTTTGTAATCCAAGCATAGCATATAAATATAGTCTGTTGCATTGCAGTTGTAATTTGTGACATTGTTAACACATTGAAGAATTTAAATGTCAAGTTAGTGATATTTGGAAATTGGCCCTTTGATATAATTCTGTTCAATAAGACATTGTTCATTGTGTTTCCTGAAGAGTGTGTGTTTACATGTTGCATGGTGCTGTACCAGCCTGTCATCACAAGCATAAATAAAGATATTCAGGTAGAAGAACTCCTAAATGTAAAACATTCTCCTACATAATACATTTTACACCTAAGATAGGAGAACCAAAGGAAAGACAAAGAAAACAGAACTCAAAGTCTCATAATTAAGTCACTCATCTTTGACCTTTAGGTAGCCAAAAGAAAATACCATTTCAGCTGTTATAATAAGAGTTTTACATAAGGAACCTGAAGTCTGTGGCATTGCAAAGCAGTGAAAGGGTGTTGGAGAGACTTTATTGTTTTATACAGAGCACAACTGCATAGCCCAAATACCAGAGAAGAGACATCTGTAAGTAACACTAACTGCTTAACTTTTTCAGACTGGAAAACTGTCTGTCCTGTAATATAACCATCTCCACGGAGGTTTAGCTGAGAGCTGTTGCTCAGCCTATGCAGAAGCCCATAAAAGTGCCAGGCCTCCACATGTCTCCTTGGCGTGTCCCTCTCCTGCTCAGCATGGCCTTTCAAGCAGGCATTTAGTAGAGAGGATTATGGGGCAAGCATTCAGAACTGAATTGCATCTTGGCTTGATGCATGATCTTATATGACCCTTCAAAATGCTTCAGCCTTTTAAAGGGAAAATGAAAGTAGATTAGCATCTTCAAAGAATGTAAGATACCTCAAATGCCAGTGGTGCCAGAGCTCTAGTGATTTTAATTTCATAATTGCTGTTGTGATATCTGTTTGAAATGATGGGAAAGAACAAGAAGTGGAATGTTGAAAATGTGCTGCAAGGATCAGAGAGAGGAAGAAATTTAGGTTTGCTGACTATAATTTATTCTTAAATAAATTCAGATCCATCATATCAATGTGATAGAGAAGGCTTTTGTTTAGTGGCTCATTGAGAGCAATGCATTTTTAGAAGAATTTGAATGAACAGAAAATACAGATTTGGCCTAGGATTGAGGGAAGTCACTTCTTGCCATATATGAGCATGGAAGAAAGCACAAAAATGAGAGCAGCAAAAGAAAGTTTCCAGGCTGGCACCTCAGTAGCAAACAAATGTGAAAGCAAAAGGCAAATGACATCATTTACAAGGTGGTTTTCTTTGTTTATGAATATTTTTAACAAATTACTTTCTTCCTCTGGACAGCTGTGTTAACCATCACAGTATATGACTGCACAAAGAATGAAGCCTTTCCATTAATTCTTATTTGGTCCTATCCTGTACACCAACAGACAACCTGAACTATGTTGGAGGGACACATCACATTTATCAGTATCACATAGTGGGGACTTAAAGGCAAATATTGTATGTGTGAATTATCTATATCCAGGCTTCTCCAGACTGCACCTTGAATCCTGTGTTCAGTTTTGAGCCCCTCACCACAACAAAGACATTGAAGAGCTGGGGCACATCAACAGAAGGGCAATGAAGCTGGGGAAGGATCTGAAGCACAAGTCTTATGAGGAGCAGCTAAAGGAGCTGGAGGTGTTTAGCCTGAAGAAAAGAATGTTCAGGGGAGACCTTATCGCTCTCCACAATTAGCTGAAAGGAGGTTGTGGCAAGGTGGGGGTTGGTCCTTTCTCCCAAGAAACAAGTAATAGAACAAAAGGAAATGGTCTTAAGTTGTGCCAGGGAAGGTTAGCTTGGTTATTAGGAAAAATTTTTTCACAGCAAGCTTTGTCAAGCATTGTAACATGCTGCCAGGAAAGAACTGGAGTCACCATCCCAGGAGGTACGGTTTAGTGGTTAAGGACATGGTTTAGTGGTGGGCTTGGCAGTGCTGGGATAATGGTCAGACTCTATTATCTAAGGGTTCTTTCCAACTGTATTGGTTCTGGCTGAGATGGAGTTCATTTTCCCATGGCAGCCCTCACAAGTGCTGTGCTTTGCATGAATAGCTAGAAAGGTTTTGATAACACATCAGTGTTCTGGCTACAGCTGAAAAGCACCAGCACAGCATCAGCGCTGTCTCTCAACATTCCCCTGCCATCAATAGGCTGGGGACCAGCTGACCCAAATCGACCAAATGGTTATGCCATACCATTTGACATCAGCTGAGATATAAAAGCTAAGGAAATGAATTGGGGGCATTTGTTATTTACAATGTTTGCCTTCTGGAGCACATTGCTATGTGTGCTGAAGCTCTGCTTCCTGGGAAGTGCCTGAACATTGCTTGCTGATGGGAAGGAGAGAATAAATCTAATTTTTTCCTCTGTGCTCGTGCACATGCAAACTTTTCTTTTGCTTTAGTAAACTGCCTTATTTCAAGCTACAAGTTGTTTTCCATCTTATTTTCTTTTTCTCTCCCCTGTCCAGCTGGGAAGAGAAGTGATAGAGCCACTTGGTGGACACCTGGTGTCCAGCAAAGGTCAACTCACCACAGTCATTTTTGGTGCCTAATGCAGGATGAGACAAAGGCAGTTATACACACACATATAGTTATTGAGTAGCAAGCTCCTGTGTGGGACACAGTTTGTCAGCTGCACCACTTATCTCTTTACTTTGCTGAGTTTGGGAACACACTAATACAAACAATAGCTCTGTGCTTTTCACTTAGACCAGTGGCCTTGTTGTGCTGGGGGAGCTATCTTCTGTGGACAGCGATGGAATACACCTCCCTCTTCTTACCTGAGATTGATGTGAATGGTTTTGTAATGCAGGGTCCCATGGTCATAGCTCATCCGTAAGCTGCTTAATATAGGTAATAATATTAACTAATACTGTTGGCATACTATGGGGCTCATGGAATCTGGTGTCATCCTGGTGTAAGGGCAAACAAACTTTAGGTATGGAAAAATTGAAATGTACCCTGAGGTGTCCAGCTCCTGGGTGGCCGGTGTGTGATAAGATTTGGCAGGTTCCTAGGGAGGTTATCACCTCCCATTGCCTGGGACTTTACACCTGAACAGGTAATCAATCCTGACAAACTGAGGCATCACCTGATAAAAGAGTGCCTTATCTATTCCAGTGAAAACCAGCAGCTTTTCGTCCTGTACCGGGGCTTGGCCTGTGCCTATCAAGCCACAGTTCAGTACTCTCAGAGGACTGTAGTTGAATTAGGAATCCAAACTGCATTTGAGAATACTATGGCTGAGATAGATACTCCAACAACAACCACAGTAATTGCTCTAGTAGTGATAAAGAAAAAATGGATAAGGTGAGTTACAGGTCCACATCATTGATTAGAAATGGAGGAAGAAGAAGCAGGAGAAGCAGGAGAATCAGGACAGGAGGGGTCAGAGCTGGTCCTTCAACAAATAAATTGAAAGGAGTGAGACAAATCAAACAGAACACCAAAGTTACCCAGTCCCTGACCTCATCAGAACTTTGAAACTTGCGAAAAGATTACAGCCTCCAGCCAGGTGAGTGGACTTCTGCCTGGCTGCTTCAGTGCTGGATAATGCTGCTGACAGTCAGCAATTAGAAGGTCATGAAGCCAAACAGCTGGGATCCGTTGCTAGAAATAGAGAAATTGAAAGAGGAATTGAAAAGGAAGAAGCAATTTGTAGTTTTTGGAGACAGCTCCTCTCAAGTGTGAGGGCAAGATATCCATTTAGGGAAGATCTCGTGAACTTCCTAGGAAAGTGGACCATTGCAGATGAAGGTATCCTGTAGTTGAGTGTATTAGCAGTGCTGAAAGTCATCTATTTTTAGTAAACTAAAAAGAGATAACACCCCTAAAGATCCAGAGGATGTCTGTTGCTCAATGGCCATTTGGAGGAAGGTGATTCAAAATGCCCCTGCATCACATTTCAGCAGCTTGGTAGCAAATGTGTTACCCAGAAATGGGTACACCAGCTGTAAAGGTGGCATCCTCCTGGCTTCGAAACATAGAAGAAACTGTGTACTTCCACATTCCTATGGGCCAGCACTTCAGCTGTCAGGGGCAGCCCAAGAGATTGGTCCTCTCCTGCCCCAGTCAGAGGGAAAGGAAGCCCCAGGCAAAGGTCATGTGGTACACTTTGATTCTTTCAGTGTGATCGGGGGAAGACATGAGGAAGTGGGATGGTGAACCGACCTTTAAGCTGAAAGCCCATGTACGGGAACTTAGAGGGAGGAGAGCTGTTAAGGGGTCACCCAAGAAGGCTGTCAGTGTCACAGAAACACAAGAACATAATCAATCAGTGATCTCCCAGACAAAGAACCAAAATTACGTCCTTTGATCCTGCAGGAAAATCCTGCACTAAAACCCAGCAGGAAAAGAGATATTAGCAGCCTGTGAGAGCGTTTGAGCTGCCTCAGGAGTTGTTGAGATAGAAGCACATCTCCTCTTGGTACCACAATTGCTGGTGCTAGACTGGATTTTCAAAGGCAACTTCCCCTCAACACATCATGCAACCCATGCTACATTGAGTAAGTGAATAGGATTGATTACACAACCAGCCTGAATGGGGAAACCCAATTGCCCAGTGTGAGCACTGAAAAGTGTTAGCAGAGAAATCTTCCAGCTTTCTGCAGCACTCTGCGAGAGCTCTGTTTCTCACAGAAACTATGAAAAACAGCGCTACAATTTTGTAAGCAAACTTTCTCTATCTTGCACCTGCAGTTGTTGTGTAGTATTGTTATGATATTGTCTTGGAAAATATTCTGAAAGGTTTTAGCCAACCGGTACAGCAGGCAGATGGTCAGTGACCAATGGCCTTATGCCATGCTGGTGACCCAAGTTATATAAAACAATTTATAATTAAATAAACGGGTTATTATTGCTCCTGAACTTGTCATGTCTTTCCTCATCATTAGTGACCAAACAGCGACAGCCCAGGAATTCTGGAAGAGAGGGACTGGGCAGAAGGCAGAGATTCTGCAGCATTGCCTGAGAATGTGACAGGTGCCCAAGAAGCACCACCAAACAAATGAGTTATCAGGAGATGAAAGAGGCTCTAATTTACTGATGGATCCTGACATACAGAGAATAAGCCTATTTTTCTTCTCTTTGCTTCTGCACATGCAAACTTTCACTTTTTCTTTAGTAAACTGCCTTATTTCAACCTCCAAGACATTTTCCATCTAATTTTTTTTCCCCTTTCCAGCTGGGAAGAAAAATGATAGTGCCACTTGATGGGCACCTGGCATCCAGACAAGGTCAACCTGCCACACCAACCTAAATGATTCTATGATTCTCTGATTTTATCAGAAAGGTCAAGCACCTGTCAAACTGAACATCTTTTGTTGAGGAAGCTTCTCATTGCTCTAAATGTCTTAATGAATTTTCTCTACCCTAGATATCCTGTAGCTGAATGTCAGGCTTTAATTCCAAATAATTTGGGAAGTACAGGGGTAGAAACAGATCTATCTGGCTGTTGCTGGGCAGCGACCCAGAAGAGGGAAATCCCTTTCCTTCCCAAGAAGGAAAGGGATTTCCTACCAAGAAGGCCTTTACAGCCTTACATCTGTAGTTCCAATCCTCACAAGCTCTTCATGCGCCTTGGACTGTTGGTCCAGTGTCGATTTTTGTTCTGGAATCTTTTTTCTTCCTGACTGGATTCTTTCTCTGTCTCCTGGCAGGCCATTATCTGTTGCTTATCTGGACAGGTTTCAGCTTCTGCTGGCAGCGGTGGCTTCCATATCTTCCAGTTTGCTTTGGTCTCAGGGCCTCCTTTTACAGAACTAAACAACAGTTCAAGGTATGTTAAGCGGGAGTTCGAAGCTTGTGGCCTAAGGCTTCAGCAACTTTAACTACTCATGCAAAACTACTCAGACAAAATGATACATTTAAAATAATTCAGTTAGCTAAAATTATGTTTCAATAAAATTTCTACATACATGTCATGTTAGAAAACTACTTGTGCAAGCTTTTTATTTCCTTGAAGGCTACATTTATTACACTAATGCCAATGATGTAATATTTTTTTATATACATGTAATATGGAAAAGGAGCAACAGATCAATACACAGCAAAATAATAATTCACAGAATCACAGAAATATTTAGGTTAGAAAAGATCTCCAAGGCCAATTACCACCTTTTCAACTGGACCATAGCACTAACTGCCACATTCAGTCATTTCTTGAACCTCCTCCAGGGATGATGACTCTGCCATGGGTAGCCCATTCTAATGTTTAACAATACTTTTCAGGAATAATTTCTTCACAAACCTCCCCTGGAGCAGCTTGAGGCCATTTCCTCATGTTCTGTCACTGGTTGCCTGGGAGAAGAAGCCAGCCCCCACCAGTCCACAACCTCCCTTCACATGATTGCAGAGAGCATAAGGTCTCCCCTGAGCCTTCTTTTCTCCAAGTTAAACACCCCCAACTGACTCAGCCACTCCTCATATGACTCACTCTAGATGCTTCATCAGGCCCTTTGCCCTTCTCTGGACATGCTCCAGCCCCTCAATACCTTTCTTGTACTGAGGGGCCCAGAACTGGACACAGAATTTCAGGCATGGCCTCACCAGTGAATTCATCTGGTTCCATTAAGTAGGATAAATTTAAAAAACTAATAAAAGGCTAAATTCAGTCCATACTTGTAAGAAATTCAGAGGTCACTAGTTTTTCTAATTGTCTTATCTTTGCTTGAGCAATTTCTTATTTATGTCACTTATGGGGTTTTCAGTAATTTTGTATCATTAAAATAAGAAGACATTTTATATTACTCTAAAGTCCTCTTTCTTTGTGTAACTAATTCTACTTTTTTTGGTCCTGGGCAGGACTGTCATGTTTAAAGTAAGTGACAAGGTTGTTGCTCGTCATGAAATAGTAAAGATCTATGTTTTCTTCTCCGTGCAAAACACTTCCCACAAGACATTTTGCTGGTTTTCATTTAAAACAGAAATAGTAATTTTGTTGGTATCCTTGGAATTCATTAATATTATTTTTTCTCATTGTTTAATGAACAGAATAATATGAAGCAATTGGAATATATTAATATTAATAAACTGTCAACCTGTAGACATTCTGATGTAACATTTTGGGAATAAATCATAGATGAAATAACATCTTGTGAATAAATAATGAATACAGGTGTGCACACATTTGCACACACCTAGGATTTATTATATGCATAAATATATGTATGCATCAGATGGATACACTAAAAACATATTGATTAAAAAAAATTATTCTTGTCAAGAAACTATGATGGCAGAAATAAATAATTCTGCCATCTGCTCCTTCTCTTGCTCTTTCTAAATAAAGTGTGACTAGTTATATTCTCGCAAAAGTAGTAAAAAATGCCAAGAACGAAAATAATTAATTTCTGATGTAAGATTCTTAGAATCTCTGTTACTGGGCCAAATACTACAATTCAGTAGCAATTTTTAAAATGTCTTAGAGGTTTTTAACCTCTAGAGTTGCTTTAGAGAAACCAGTTCAAAGGCTGAGTCCCTAGTGCTTCATGACATCAATTGCAGAGATGTGACAAATTATCTAATGCCAAGAGTCCTCTTTCTTAATTTAAATTAGGCTTTTATAGACAGTAGTTTGATGCACAAAGGATATTCTTACTTAATTTTTGAATAATTGCCTTGAGTGTGCATTGTGCTTAGCAGCCTTGGCGAAACAACAAACAACTGGGCTTCCTGACCTCTCTGAATGCATTCACATCTGACTGCCTGTAAGGTGTTTCCATTTCCATTTCAGATGCTGCTGCCTATAAACAAGAACATGGGCACATTTCAAGCTACCTACATCTTCCATCTGCCAATCCTTTGAACATCATGTGTCCTCACCTGACATCTGTACCAAAACAGATGGGATACACTGTAGTTTGGCTGGACTATACACCCTACAGACAGGCTGGATCCACACTCTGACTAAGATCAAGATCCAATTTTTCTCCCCCAGAATTCCCTGGGAGTCTCTTCAAACCTGTCTCTGATCTTGGTCCAAGGGCAAGAAACAAGCCTGAGTGTGAATGAAGGCATGAATCCATGCTCAGAATGGAGAATAAATATTTCTGTTGTGTGACCCAACACTACACTGAGGAGACCTGCCAGAGGTATTTCGTTTCTTCTGCAAGGTATGAGACAATCTCATTCAACAGGAGCAGTGGATACAGGATTTGTATCATAATATCTAAACTGCATGTACCAGTTCTTTATGTGTCAACGTCTTTTCCACTGGCAATTGCAACAACTACAATTCATTCAGCATCTGCAACTGTAACCAGTAACTTTAATTTGTCAGCAGAAAGTGACCTGTCTTATGAAATCCAAAGCAAAACGCTCATTAGCACTCAGTAAATATAGACCATTAAGATGAGCCTCCTTCTGGCACTTCAGAGTGCATGACTCTAATTCAAGATGATCGTGCTCCGCCAAAAAGCCTATAAATACCATAAAAAGTTGAATACAAATGACATAATAATAAAACAGTATCTCTTGAACTATGGAAATTATTATATGTATTAATAGATTTCATTCTTTACTTACAATTGATTCTCTCCTTTAAAAAAATCCCACATTATTTAGTTGTACTGAATTAAGCACAATAATATCCACTTTCCATTCTGGTTATAGTTTCTATGAAAAGCATAAATCTTATAATTAGTTCTTTTACTGTCTTCAGAAAGGTAAGACTTTGCTATGATCTGAAGAATCCATTACTCTTTCCTTCACAAATGCTTCAATATGTGCTGAAAATTCTTTAGCAAAAATAGACAGTTTCCACCTAAATTTCAGATAAAGCCACTATAAATCCTAAGAAAAATCAAAAAATTATATTTCTATTAGCCCTTTTTTTTGTTTGTTTCTCTTAAAGGTCAACACAATTACTGTGCAGAGGGGTATCTGGAGTGCAATTTTGCTACAAACTGTACTGCCTTTTCCTCTTTCTGGTGTTCTTCAGCAAGCTCTCTGTCCCTGTCATCAGATGTTCTTGCACCAAAGCCAGACAGGAGGTGTTCTTGGCAATTCCACGATCCATATGTCAAGGCATGGAATATTTTTTTTTAAGAGATGGTCTGTGTCTACATACCTGCAGTTTCAATTTTCATCATTAATCAAGTATTTTGCCAGACTAAGAGGAAAGCTAAGCAGCTGACTACATGCTCAGCATGGGTCTGCTTCCTAATCTTTGTCTCTGTTGTCAAAGGACAATTTTTTTGAATTTTGTTTTGGGGCCAGTTTATTTCTTTGTGCAATTTGTAAATAATCTTTCACTAATTCCTAATGAGATCCATATGCAAGTCAATCAAAGGGTTGTATCCTCATGGCCACATGTGATTCAAAGCACACCAGCCAAAGATCCATTCACAGAACATTAATCAGAAATTAGAAATAAACTAAACTTCTTTTCCACATAAAGGCAGTGAATTATTATTGGCTGCTATTCAGCAAATAGCAGGATTATATTACTCTTGACAGAGATTGCCTATCCATCTGGCCACATGGATGCCTGCTGCCTGATTAGTGCTTTGGTAGGAGTTTTGATTTGCTCACAGTAACAGAAAGTGTACAGTTGTGTCTCCCCATTTAAAGTTAGAGCGGTCTTCCTAAAACATGTCAGTATTCAGTAATGGTTGGGAATTTGGTTGTTACTGGCTTGCCTAGGCAGAGCATAGACAAAACCCTACCTTTTGTTTTCTTATCATCTTGCAGATTTCATTCTGTTTTTACAAAGGCGTCAACTAATCTTATTTCATAAAGAGGATATACTAGTAGCTGTTCTTTACTCATGCCAAAAGCTAAAATAAAACAATATTTTGTTATTTATAATTTATTTGAAAACTCAAATTTATGTGTTAAATTTATATGGAAAAATTTCAATGGATGTAGGTATTGCAATGTTTAGAGCTTGAAGCAGGAAAACAAAAACTAGTAAGAAAAGCATTTGTCATCATCTTAACTCTTCTAGTCTCCCTGGATGCTTCTTTTCAAGTAAGAGACATTTTACTTGACACATATCTTGAGATATATATTCATATTTCTTCTACTCTGATGCAAGCATTGAGTCAACACCAGAAGCTTAAAATGCATGGCAATTATTGGGCTCAGGCATACACCTGATCCTCTCAAGGGTTCTGTGAATCAGGATGAATGGCATTATGTCGACCAAAGACAAGAAGCACTGAGTACTGTTTTGTTTTGTTTAATCCTATTCTGAAATAAAGACTATTAGGAAGACTACATACATAAAACAGAATTTTTTACTTCATCCCAAATAGTTTTAAAAAAAAGACATTAAAATAACTGGCAAAGTTTTGGCCCTTTAGGCTTATTTATGAACACATATATGCAATTGAACAAAATAATTTGTTCAAATAACAGCTTCCCACATTACACTTGGCTTCAATTGGGCTTTCTCACTGTGGCACACTAGGTTCCTTTTTTGAATTAGATGAGAAAAGAGTTCAGTTGCTATCTCCTCAGGAATGGAGGGACATACTTAGTCTCAGCTGTTTCAAGCTGGTCCTCCAGTTAGTGTTTCTTCAACCCTTTTTTCCATTTCAGAAAATCTGTTTTCTTTAAATGAAAGGACAGACAAAAGAGCAATGAAACAAGAAAGACCTTTCTTCTGTCATTGCCTTCCAGAAATTGATCCAGTCAGTGTTTCTCCCAGACCCAATTCAGAACTAGAATGACACATAACCTGTGCATAAGAAATGTGGCACTCCTGGTATTAGTCCAATTTCTACCTCAGAACTGCACAACTGTTTTTCTCAAGATGTGCAAAAGAGCTCCTCTTAGCTGCAGTGAACTTATCCCCTCTTCTCAGTTTGAAGGAGAAACCTCTTCTGTTTTCTATAGATGGTTTCTATTTATTAATCAGTCAGTGTGACTTGATGCTTTGCAAACAATGTTAAAGTGTTCAATCCTTTTGATGTCACTATGGAGACTGCAGTTGAACAGCTTGATATCAGTGGAAGGCTCAGTTCAGTTGCCCATACATTGGAGCATGTAATGGGATTCATAAAACAAAGATAAAAGCAAAGTCTAGATTTCATAACAAATACCATTAGCTACCTCCAAAGCAGAAAAAATGCCAAGCACATCACCATGATTTTGAAAGAATTTTAAAATTTACAATTTATAATTGCAGAAACATAGGCAAACACTTTACTATGAACAAACAAGAGAAGGCAGTGATTTCATTAACAATTTTGTGGTCTCCTACACAGACCCACAGAAGTTCTTCTAGTTTATTCTCTCTCTCAAGGATAAAAGAAAGGCAGCTTAGTCCTCCCTAACATCACTTGGCTCAGTTCTTAAAAGCATCATGAGACTAAGACTCCCAGTGAAGCTCGTCTTCTGCTTCTCTGTCCTTTCTGTTGCAGAGCTTTGCTTGTGTAAAGTCAAATGTCTCCAGCTGCTCTTTAAGACTTTTACCACATGCTCTCTCCCCAGTGAACAAGGAGAGCATTTTCCTGTTTGTTTTTTGTATACTCAGAGTCATTTGCCAAACCTATACTCAGAGTCCATTGAAAAACCTCCTATAATTTTTGTCTCTCTGGTTAAGTACACCTCTTACCTTTCCTTCTCCGTGTAAATTTTTTTCAGCAAAAGACATAAAAGTGCACATTTCTATTTTTCTGAAATTCTGATAATACCAATTGTAAGACTGTGTCTGTAACCTGTTTTTGCTGTTTTTAATTGGAAGTGTCAGTGTCTCCAGTTGGAATGTCTGATTGGTTTAGTGACATTTCTTTCTACTTGTCCTCTTTTCATCTCCTTAAGTATAAGCATATCTTTGTGCTGCTATTAATAACCACTCACATAATTGATAAGAATTGCCCAAATGTCAGCTGTAATACTTGAGCACATTGAAGGTTTTTGGACAAGTCATCAGGCACAAGAAAGCCCACAAGTTAAACATGAAGCAACCCATGGATTTCACAAAGGGCTATTGCAGTCCTAAAACTGCAAATACCAAATTCTCTCCCTCTATCAGCTCTCAGTCCAAGTTCTAGTAGTATTAAATAAAATAGTCATCTACTTGTTTGTGTGAAGTATAAATAGTCCAATTTATGAGTCCATTTTGTTGACAGATTTAAGTAAGACAGCAATGAATTCCAATTATTTAACATATATGAAGAAAAATGTAAAGTTCATGAAAACCACGGGATTAAGACATAGGAAGCTAATTTCTTTGCAGTAATTTTAATAGTAAGATTGCGACCATAGGCCACTCATGCTCTTCTGACATCACAAACACTTCTGACAGGGATTAATTTCATATCTGTCATGATAGCTAGTAATTGATTAATATTTATATTTACTATTAATATTTAATAGTAATTGAGTAATCCAGGGAGCTAGTAATTCTCAGTGTAATTGGAAGTAATGGCTTGTGTCAACAATACTTCTCAGAAACACAGATTTACATGATAAGATCTCTTGGTATGTACAAAGTTTAATCAAGCCATGACTGTAGGAGAAGCTGAATATTACAGCTGGTGTGCTGCCCGATAAAGACCCCATTACAAAAATTGTTCTAAAGAGCCAATTTAAAAATTATTCCTCTCATATTAATTTCTAAGTCAGAACTGAAGTAACATAATTACTTGGCCATTTTGTTGACCTTTTATTGTGTGATAGCCATATTTGTAATGTGTTGTGGTGGTTTAGGAACAGTGTTTCCCAATTAAGTCTTCCCACTGGAAAATTCCAAACCATGCACCACCTGCTCACTCCCCCCTCCCTTTATCCCTCCCCTTGCAGCGGGATGGAGAGAAGAATTAGAGTCACAAAAGGTAAAGATCATGGGTCAAGATAAAAACAATTTACTGGAAACAGCAATGAAATAAGAAAGGAACAGTAACAGCAACAATATTAATATCAGTGCACAAGAGAAGGGAACAATTCACACACTAGTGCTCACCACTATAGCACATGGGACCCCCGACAATATCCCACCACACCATGCTATATGACCTGAAAGGGGCCGCTTTGCCAGCCCCCAGAAATGGCATCAGGTGGCACAGAATAACCTCAGGTTCTACGCCATGCCTATCCCGGCTACTGCAAAAATTAACCCAGTCCTGGCCCAAGCCAAGATGTGTACATGATAGTAATTCATGGATTCAACCCTCTGTTTCATGGACAAATGAAATATTTTTCTTTTATACTGAGCATATATTTGAATAATTTGTTAAACTACAACCTTATTTTCATATGCAAACATGTTTTCAACAAAACTGTACAAGTAATCTTTTTCTCTAGTCACCACAAAAACATTGAACCTTTCAGATTTTACCATCATTGGGAACATTGGGCACAACTGAGGAAAAGTTCCAGTGTGTGGAAATTGGAATTAAAAGATAAACTTTTCATAAAATTGCAACAGATACAGGGGTAGACACAGAGCATTGAACAATACAATATGGACATTTCTCCATAAAATTTTTACATTTCATTGTCCTGTTGTTAGGTCCAATTTGTTTATGTCTAAAACGGAGGTGGAAGTAGACAGAAAAAATAATTAGATCTGCAATTTTCAGTTAATCGGTCAGAATATGGATATAACACATAGCATGTGATCACGATAAAGCAAATGAAATCCTAGAATGTATGAAGGGAATTATTACTGCTAGAGATAATGCAATTAGATGAGGCACTGGTAAGACTTCCTCTGCAATAATGCACACACTGTTCTGGTAGCCTCTGTTTAAGAAAGATTAATTAAACTGCAATAGTTGCAGAGAAGGGTTGCTACGATGATCAGGGAAAAAAGAGCTTATCTTGTAAGAGTAGACTAAAATAACTTAATGGAGTCTGATAGGGTATATCATTGCTCTCTATAAATACTTCAGAGGTAGATAAATGCTAAAGAAGGAGAAAGCTATTTAAACTAAAAGACAAGGTTGACACAAGAACAAATGGGTATAAATGGGAAAACTTAGGCGGGAGATCAGAAGAAAGAGTGAGGTTCTGGAATAACAAATCTTGCTAGTTTAAAAGTGAGACAGGACAAGTACATAAGACGTTTGTGTAAGAACAGGAAGGAAGTTGTCAAGATGACTAAAAAATTAATTTCTGCTGTCTTTTCAAATCTTCCCTGTATGACCACCTGTATCTTCCATATGAAGAACTCAGAAAAGCAAACAGAATGCCATTGTTTTATTGGTAAATAATAAAAGACTGTCACTATTGATTAATTTGGTCATTCAAAATGCAATGTATATCAAACTCCAGATTAAGGATACATAGAAAACCTACTAAGTCTGAAGTCCATGCTTAACTTGACCCTTTACCTCTGTAAAAGCAGAAGATAAAATAAGGGCTTTCAAGGGGTATTCTATCTTAATGTTTTTGTGGAAACAGAATTATGTAACTGGGAATCCTGAGAGCAAAGGAAGGGGAGCCAGAAGCTAGAAAATTTCTTTCTTCCACTTAGGGAAAAATTTGCCAAAACAAACCAACCTAGCAAGAGATTTAACATTCAGTACATCCTGCAATGCCATGTCCAACTCCATCAGACTTTCTTTTTGCTACTCTGATTTGATATTGTTTTCAGTCCTTTTCCTTACACCTTACACAAACCTTTTTTCTTAGATTCTTTCTATATACAACCCTTGCCCACTTTTTTCCCTACTAATTTATTTACTTTTGGTTTTATTTCCTTTATTCTTTTCTTTTTTTAACTCCAAAGTAAATTTTGGGACTTGCATTTGCCTTTTCCCACCTGTCTGTTCAACAGCTTTTACACCTAAAACAATTTTGTTCGGTTAGACTGTTAATTCCTCAAGATAAGTACAGTCCACTGCTGTGATTATTGTATTTCCTAAACCAAAGGTGTCCAAGTTTCCCCTAACAATCAACCTTGACAGGGCTGTAGTTACTTCTATGAATTAACAAAATATTGTGGAGCAGCTCAGCTGAATGAAGTCAGCCTATTTTTTTATCATCTGCTCATTTTCTTCTTGCCTTGGTCATCACACTTAGGGTACCTTCTGCTGAGATTTAAGAATACACTTTATACCAAGACCAGTGACATGTACAAGTGAGATTTTGAGTATCTGTACATAATCTAGAGCATAAAATTACTGTGTGCTTTAAATGGGGGTTATTACAGTCACAGGAAAAAAAAAAAGTAATGTGCAGGTCCAGTTAACAGTCTGAATAAAATAATTTATTTATTCAATTATACATTTTGACAAATCACTTACAGGAAATTCTGCATCTGTTGACCAGGGTGCTTTTTGATAGGTTTGTTTTTATGTCCCTGTTTGTTATCATGACTGTTGTTGTGGGTTGACCTTGATTGGTGACCAAGTGCCCACCAAGCTGCTTTATTACTTTCCCTCCATCAACAAGACAGTGGGGAGTTAAAAAAACAACAAAAAGATTATTGGTTGAATTAAAGAAAAGGAGCCTACTTACTAATTACCAACATAGGCAAAACAGACTTGACTTGGGGAAAATTAATTTAATTTATAGGCAATTAAGTAGACTAGGATAATAAGAACAAATCCTGAAAAAAAATAAAGGTCCTTAAACCCACATCTCCCTTCTTCCCAGTCACATCTTCACTCAGAGCTTTTCTATATACCCTCTTCCACCTGAGCAGTGCGATGGGGAATGAGAGTTGTGGTCAGATTATTAAACTTTCTCTCTGACACTCCTTCCTCCGCCTCCTTTTTCCCTGCTCCAGCTTGGGATTCCTCCCATGGAATACAGTCATTCATGACTTCCAACAAGGGTCCTTTCCACAAGATGCCTTTCTTCATGAACTGGCACAGCATGGGTCCTTTCCATGGGATTCAGTCTTTCAGGAATGGAATGCTCATATGTGGGTACCCCATAGGGTTGTAGATCCTGACAGAAAATGTGTTTCTGCATGGGCCTCTCTCTCCGTAGGCCACAGGTCCTCTCAGGATCCTGCTCCAGCATGGGCTTCCCATGGCCTGCAGCTTCCTTCAGGGCTGCTCTGGCATGAAGTCTATCCATAGCATGGATATCTCTTCCACTGTGGGCCTCCATGAGCTGCAGGGGGTCAACCTGTGTCACTGTTGTAATGCTAGGTTTAGTTTAGCAAGCTGCAGCTTTCTCTAGGAGCTCTGCGGGGGCTTCTTAGGGCAGGCAGCCATTCTGTCCTCCCGTAGTCCATTCTGGACGGCCCCGCACTTTTTCTCCCTTAGCTGTCAGCCTTACAACTCAGAGATGGTGATGGAGGCAGAGAATGGACTCTCATGGTGGCCTCTGGAGAGTTTTATTGATGCATCTTGTCCTGGCAGTTCCCAGGGGCTGAGAGACCTGGTGACCCGGGAACAGGGAGGTCTTCTCAGATCGCAGGGGCAGTACATGGGCGGGGTTGGGGTACAGAAACCAATAGGGAGAACCCGAGGCAGTGGCCAGGGCTAGGGACAGGGAAAAGTGGTGGGGGAGGAACAATATGGGATAAGAGAAGCAGTGGGTAAACAGATCACCACAGTGTCACCATAGTCTTTACCAGAGGCTCAGGTGAGAAACCCTTCTCCAGTTCCTTCAGCACCTCCTCCTCTGGCCTTAATGTTGTCAGAGCTGTTTCTCTCACATATTCTCACTTCTTTCTTACAGTTGCTGTTGCGCAGTGTTATTTTACCCTTCTTAAATGTGTTATCACGGAAGTCCTACCTATGTCACTAATGTGCTCAGCTTTGGCCAGTGGTAAGTTCATCTTGGAGCCAGCTGGAAATGGCTCTGTCCAACACAGACAACTTCTGGTGTCTTCTCACAAAAGCCACACCTGAAGCTCCCTGATATCAAAACCTTGCCACTTGAACCAAACACAGCAATATATTAAAAACTTGTATATTCAGCATGGTTCTCAGGAAGTACACCTAACACAGCCTAGAATTTCAGATGCAAAACTCCTTTTCTTATTTGCTTCTAGCATCTGAGGCATATCTATTTGCAATTGAACATATTGGTAAAACAGACTAACCATACCATACCATACCATACCATACCATACCATACCATACCATACCATACCATACCATACCATACGATACCATATACTCTGTAAAGCTCAGCATTTAAAGTTTATAAAAAAATTAAAAAAAGAGAAGATAGGCCACTAGAGGTCAGATCATGGGTCCATGTGGCATATTATTTAGTCCGCAGTCAGTCCAGTCCAGATTCAACCCAGTAGACATAAATGGACTTCTGAAAAAGAACAAAAAGAGTACAAGTTTATATGACATTTCCCTGGAGTACTTTCCCTGTCATTCTCTGGTATTTCAGCTTAGAGGCTTTGCTGAGCCATGCGATTTCCCTGATATTTGTGATTTGCCTGCTTTGTGACCCTCATAATCCTCTTTCAGGTACTTTGCCAATCTTGTGTTGACCTATACACAGTTTTTTTGCACACACTGTCCTTTGATACAGGGTACCTGTTATGATCCGGTTATTAAAACTGTTAGAGAGTTACCTCTGCCCAAATTAAGGTGCAAACAAGATCATATGCTGAAGTCAATAGTATCGATTTTATTTAACAGTAAATATGAAGTAGATAGAGACAGATAGAAATAAACAGAAAGAGAGAGAGAGGGAAGAGGGAAAGGGAGTCACAGAGACAGATTAAGTAGAGAATATCACCACTCCATGGATCCCCATGGCATCCAGTCAATCCTCTTCTTCTGATCTTGTTGGTGAGGGTCACACAAAACAGAGTTCAATGGATACATGTGGGCCAGGTGGGAATGCCCAGGTACTTCCCCTGGTGGGGGGCAACAGTTTTACACTGTCTTTTGCAATAAACTCTGGATCTGTTGCATGACTTTACATCACATGCAGTGCTCTGGTGCAAGGCCTCAGGAATGAGTCTGGGGAGTGCATCGGGGGTCTTGGATGGTTTATGAGACCTCCTCAGCTGCCTCTCGTGTGAATGTCCCATGTGTATGTGGCCTTCCTAGGGTGAGGGAGTTTTACAACTAGTGACAGGTCACCAGTCGATGCCACTCCATTCACTACAACCCTTTGTGCCCAACCTGTGGGCCCATTGCTCATGTACATGATGTGTTTATCCAGTTGAGTGCTGGACATTTTGTTCAGAAGGATGCTATAGATACAGTATCAAAAGCCCTACTGAAATCCAAAAATATTACATTAACTGGCTGTCCTTGGTCAACTAGGTGGGTTACCTTGTCATAAAATGAAATCACGTTTGACAGGCAGAACTTTCCCCTTATGAAGCGATGCTGGCTGTGACCGGTGACTGCATTGTCCTGCCTTTGTTTTTCAGTACCTCCCAGGATAATCTTCTTGAGGATAATCTTCTTTACTGTGATTCAATGCCTTACATACTCTTTTTGATGTGTCACTTTTCAAGACATATTATCAATATTTGGCCTTTTAAAAAATCAATCACTCAATTACATCCCTATATTCACATTAAAAGAATACTTTGGAAATAGAAAATTTCTTCACCCTGCTCATCAGAATGTGCTGGAGTAAACTAGGTTGGACTCTAATGTAGCATTTTGTCCCCAGATATCTTCCAGATCTCTTTTGGTCAAGAATGAAGAAAGCAATGAGGTCCTTTGTTATCATTCTTTTAACAGAAGACTTCAATTATATTATTGTAATCTGTCATCCCTAATTAATGTTAAATCATCCAAAATTTTAAAAAAAAAAACAACTAATGCTGAGTCAAACTAGTATGATAAACTTTCCTGTCTTCTATAAACAATACTTCATAAATCCACACTGAGTAGTTAGTTAAATTAACTACATCAGAAAGTCACTTCATAATGAGTATTCATTAAAGACAGTGACAACTTAGTAGGAGACAACGCACCACTCATTCCAAAAGCTATTGAGAAGCCTTACTTGATCAAAAGGTTTGTTTATTTGGGGAATGGGTAATTTAATTATCTATCTTCCTGACAAAAGATGTCCTTGCTGACTAGGGATGTAAGTATTAGCATATAAGGAATTTATTATTTCACCTAATCTAACAGCTTGACATCAGACTTAGACTTTGCCCTATAAATAAGCAGTGGAAAGTCAAAAACCAAACAAGCAAACAGGCAAAGGTTGAAAGACAAAAGAGGACATGCTGCTGAAAATCTCGTTTTCCTGGCATCAATTTTGCTGAAGCATAGCCTACCTCCACTGTGCTGAAGGAAAACATTTACCTTTGTAATACTGTTTGAAGTACATACATTAACTTTTTGGAAGTTTTAAATAAGGCAATGTAAGTTATTCTCTCGTGGTCCAAGAAAATGCTGTCTTTGTCATTGTTGCCGCAGTCAATTTTCTATCCCACCACCTGGTAGCCACCTCCTTAGTGAGCAGAGGACTGCTGGAAACTACTTCAGCTCTGGAAATGGACTGAGCTATTTCTTAATTATTTTTCGTGACCAGTCCTCAAAGCTTCTTCCTTGCCCAACTGTAACTGAAGGAGCAGTGGTGAATCATTTGTGAACCTTGCCTCAACAGATATCTCATCTTCCAAGTCAAATCTTCCATTGAGCACAACATGGAGACATTATTGAGATGATTAATATGACTGGCAAAGAAAGTTTTAGAGAAGGCAAAATAATATTTCTGTGCGATAGAGATTGGAAATGTGCTGTGTTCAAATGCATAGAAGGTAACCTTATATGGTGGACAGAGAGAATAGGAAGTTCTCAGGTAAGTAAAATCAATTTGAATTTTGGAAAATATTACAGAATCCTGGACCCAAATAATGGCTAAAGGAGAAGACTGAAAATTCTTTTGCAAGACATTCACAGAAGGAGAAAAGCCAGGAACCTTCTGTGGAATTTGGAAAGTGAAAGTGAGAGGAAAGAAAGAAAATTGTGAGAGGAAAAACTCAGTGTATTCTTTGTGGGATCTTTGCTGAAAATATCTGGTAGCCTTAACCTTCAGTTTAAGTGGACGCTTTACTATTTTTCTTGCTGTGTGTCTGTCAGAATTATTCTTCCTTTGCCTTTACAGTCAAAAGGGGTTTTTTTTGCAAAAACCTGTGATGTTTTAAAGCCAAACAGCCAGCTCACTATGGGTTATGAACTGATCATAACAGTTCATAACTAACTGAACAGTAGAATTCACAATCTGTTTTTGTTCTGTGGAGGGACCCAAGGAATTGCTTTGAGGTACCCATACAACACACAAATGACAATGTTCCCTCACCATACAGTAGCTTCTGCTGTAACTGGCACAGCTATGGAACAGAGCATTTGGTCCGCTTGCAAAGGGAGCAATTTCACACAGTCTATGGATGTTGCCAAGGAATACTTCACTTTTAGAATGCCAACATAAATCTGAAAGTCACCAAGCAAGTACTTATGCGGTTCAAATAATTAATTATTTGGATCAAAGATCATAAAATAAGTATATAAGCAAGCAAATATAATCTCTGCATTTAAATCAACTTATGATGGCTTTAAAAATATTATTAGAAACATTGAAGTATTATTAAGTTACATCAAATATAGAATAATACAGTAAAATACAGATAAAAGCAGTAGCCAAATAATGCTTGTTACATTTGATGAAGGGAGAAACATAACACAAACACATTTACAGACTTTTTTTTAATCTGGGAGGGGTTTATGCAAAATTGGACAATATTTTATTTTTGTGTGTTCAGCATGTGAGGAAGTTAGCTTTGCCTGTTGAAGTTTCCCTGGAAATAATGCCAGTATCAGCAATCATTTGATTTTTCAAAGACCTTTTTTCACTTCAGTCTTCATAATGAAAAGTTGCCTAAGGGGGTGATCCATAAAACATAAATAACAAGTTATTTTGTGCAAATGCAGCATTTATACTTTCGGTATAATGTAAACATTAACTTATGGTAGATACATTTTACTATTCTTCTAATATCGTTTAAATGAGTTTTGTGTTTTGTTTTGGGTTAGTTTTTAGGGGTTTTTTGCAAAAATATCTAGTAGTTGTTAAATTCTGAGACAGAACAATATAAAATAGTGTTTTGGGAGATAAAGATTAAAAAATATAGATTGCATTTTAAACAAAATATTAAGTGCTATTTATGGATTATGATTATAAACAATTACATACAGATGCAAAAGAAATGTTCCACAATGGACTGTGCATGACAGGAAGGACAAAGATTGAATACTAAGGGCAGCAAAGAAGGGGTTAAGGCCTAAGCTTTGTCATATCTCTGATTTCTTATTTCTTTCTTTGTATTGTTTTTCCAGTTGATACATCTGTCTAATTGCAAACAGCTGCTGGCAGGATAACAGATTTAGCTGTACTTTAGCCATGCAATGGCAAATGCTGATATCTTTTACCTCAATAATCGGCATGTCCTCATTCAAGTAAACTTTCAGTGGGTTTGGCATTTGATCCGTTTTAAGTAGTCCCAATATGATCCAGGACAATCAAAAACTGTGATTTAAAAGTTTCACAGTATTCAAAGAACAACTCGTGTCAGTCTCATTCTCTTTTTTATGTACTGCAGTATCTGAAAACAATTCCTATATTAAGCACTGACAACACGCTTGTCTCCTTTTTTTGTTTGTTTTGTTGCTTTCTTTGGTTTGGTTTGGTTTGATTTTTTAATTTTTATTTTTTTCTTAGCAGAGTGTGCATGTTTGAGAGAGAAAGATGCACAGTCTGATGCAGTCCTGGTATAATTAATTTTTCTGTTATTCTGAAAGTATGAAGCAAATATCTGAAAACGCTTTATACTCCACAATAGCCGCATACTAGATTGCAATTGAATTCCCTTCATCAATGTGGTAACTCCTTTTACTGCTTTAAAGTTAAAACCATCACCTCCTACCCTCTATTACAAGGAAGAAACTTTCTCTCAATAGGCCGAATGGGATCTTTGAGTGTAAACCATCTATCTGTAGTCTTGTTACTGCTGATACAGTAATGAATGCATTTATTGTGCGCAGATATTATAAAGTATTGCTTAATAAGGTGACTGGTTACACAGGAGGTCAAAGTCCAAACTTGAAAGCCCATGTCAATTCCATTAATTTATTGGAAAAATTAATTTCACAATCCTTCCTCTGAGTTACCTTAGAGTGTTGTTTCATTTAAAAATATCCAGAGACACTGTGCTGTCTTGCAGGTCACAGTTACAATTGGATGGTTGAGTAGTGGCCTTAGCAACGCGAAGGTAGACTAAATCTCCAAATGAATGGGTTTCATGACAGACAGGCTCGTACAAAAAAAAAATGGAGTTCTATACAAATTTTGCTTTACACCACAAGTTTCATAAAATAGAGTTCAAAGTTGGGCACATTGGGAATGACCATCTGGGCCACTTACAGGCATCAAAAAACAGTGAAAGAAAGAAAGAAAGAAACTACCATTCAGTCTACATTTCTGGACCTGTGTAGGGCAAGAGAGAATTAACTTTACAGTCTATACTGAAAGTTCAGTGTCAGAACTGGAGTAGGGATGCATAGAAAACAAAGGATCTATTCTTTTTACAGGATTCAGGCAATCATAGGAATTTTTTTCTTGAATTCGTGTTTGTATATTGACTGACTGTGTGTTGTGATTTAACCTGGCCAGCAGTTAAACAACATACAGCTGTTTGCTCGCTCTCCCCCAACAGGATAGGAAAGAGAACTGGAAAAAAAGTAAAAGTCATGGATTGAGATGAAGAGAGTTTAACAGGACAGAAAAAAAAGGGAAAATTCATATCCAAAACACAACACTGCACCACCTACTAGGTAGAAAATTAAGTCTACCCCAGCTGAAATCAGGACACTGCAGTATATATTAGGTCCAGGATGACAAAGTGTGGGGTTTTTAATAACCATCAAAAAACCCACACTTACTTGAGTGTCCTAGTGTGGACAAATTTGGAGGAGAATACCCTCTGATAGAAGTCAGGTCACAACCACCCCTCCCCCCAGGTTCGGGAAAAAAATTTCCTCAAAGGAAAGTGAAAGAGATAACAAGCTATTTATTTAACAAACACACAGGTGGGGAATAGTAATGCTAAATAATGAGATCGATCTCTCTGTGGAGAGAAAACCTGAGAAGATTTCAGAGGTCCTCTGTAGGTGCAGTCTCTCCCCTCCTAGGAGCTGGTCGGCGAGGGGCCACCCCCCTGGGCCTCTGGGAGAATTCTCCTGATGTGTTCAGATGTTGTTGAAACAGTCCAGAAGAGAAGAAAAGAACAAAAACCCCAAAAATCCTAGGAAAACGAAATTCAACCCTCCGTCTCTCGCTGGGAGAAAAAGAGCCGAAGAAGAAAAAAAGGGTACCACAGAAACAGAGGAGCGTATCTCCGTGTCCTTGAAACAACTGCTTTGAAAAGTTTTTTGTTTTCTGTCCTTCTCAGGCTCAGTTTAAAGACACAGACAAGATTGGTGGGCATAGGGTAGTGATAGGGGATACACATTATAAAGTCACCCCACGACATTGAGGTAGAATCTCTGTCCAGAATGCAATGTATTATCACTGTTTTTTAACAGTCCTGTTTTTAGAATTTTATAGTGTTGTTGTTATAAATTCTTTCCGTTTGTTTGGTCCAGAGATTTAGAAAATGCCAAGTATTCCTCCCCAGTGGATGCATGCAGAATACATTCAATTTTACATTGTGACTAGTGGTTCTGAACTTTCTGCTGCAATCTTTTTGCTAATAACATCGGCAAAAAACCTGGTTTGGAACTGTGGTTTGGACATGTCCTCAATTCTTATTAAAACTGTATAGGAAAACTAAAAATAACTCTGGAGACAAGAATGAAAAATGTCAATTCAAGAAATATGGCAACAAGACTTTTATTAGCTAGCTCAAGCTAATAAAAGACTAGAAAAAAGCATAAAAGAAAGTACAGTCCACAACAAATGTACATTTAGAGATTGTTGCAAAAGCCTCTGTGCTCATGCAGTATGGCTTGATTTGCTTACCACTCCACCTTCATTTTATCATCAATGCTGATGTTGTAATCCCTGTTACATGCTTTATAAGGAAATAACCCTTGTTCCAGGGTAAAATTGGGAAGGTAATAAAGAGCGTTTCAGCACTGAATATATTCTGTCTGGTATTCACAGTCATACAGATACACAGTCTGGGATTATTGTGAATTCCTGAGTCGCATTCAAAGTTGCCAGGCTGCTCACATCTCCCTACATTTATTTGTAATTGCTTTCCTCAACAATATTATCTAGGTAAGGACCTGGGGGCTGTGGGGGGCTGAAAGTCAACAGCTTTGCTGATAAACACAGCAGGTGTGTATTTAATATAATTTTTGTAGCCCAGACAGCTAACTTCCCTTTTCTAAAGTGGAACACATAACATAGATTCAAAAGGCAGCACCATCTTTCAGTGTAATAAAACTCTTTATTAATATTTTCAGAGACTCTGGAGGAATAAAAATCTTCAACTGAAATATACCTATTTGTCCCTTTCAAATCTAGAGTTCATACCCTTTCTGTTGTTGAATTCACCATCTCTTGTTTATTAGTGTGCTCATTGGGTGTGGTCTTATAATCTCAATTCGACACATCTACATTCCCAGAAGCCAGTTCTGTAATTTATTCCTAATTTATTCCTTGCTCAAGAAGCATTCATCTTTGAAAAATAACTGAGGCCATTTGCTATTTCACTATCAACTATAGCTAAGCCTATAGTGCTACAGCATATATACAATGATACAACATATATACAGTGCTGTAGTGAAAACATAATCAAAACATTTTTATGAATATATATTCAAGTACAAAAACAAATAATTTGGTTTGTTTTCTTTTGCCTCAAACAAAGGCATCGTAGTCTGTTTAGCAGAGTTTTTACACTACTTTGTGCACACTACAAATACATTACTCAATATGTGGTAGAAGACAGCCGGATGTGTTTAGTAGGGTATTCAAATTTAAGTTTAACCTTCTGCATGGCATAGAAAATAAATAAGACTTTTTGCCTTCTTGCAGAAGCTTTGGGGGTTTTTTGTAAATTGGCTGAATTTGTCCAGCTGAGTGGAAAGTAAGTGCATAGACAGGGAGTTGTCTTTCTCAAAAGTAAACTTCTCCATGTAATTTTTGGCTGAACAGGAGAGAATGTCTGGAGGTTCAGGTAAGACAGTCAGTCTGTCCTTTTTGAAGAGATATCCTCTATTTCATCCCCTAGGGAATTCTAATCCAGCCATTCCTTGAAAGACCATGTCTTAACGCAGCTGACTTTTGCAAAGGCTGATCAATACCTAACTCTGCAGCTGATAAAACAAGATTCAGGTAGCATATTAAATGTTCAGAGTAGTCTTTTACTGATTAGAAATCAGTGAAATGAAAATAAGCTGAATATTATTTCTCATTAAACTGTGTTTGGAGCAGTGACTTGTTTGGTTTGGGGTATTTTTTGCACGGCTTTAAAACAGAACTTTCTATTGTCTTGTTTGTCCGTTTCTCCAGAAGAATGATTTTAGGTCTTTTTTGTTTTCTGAAAGCTAAATTTCTGGAACAGCAACTTTCACAAGTACTTGTCCATTAAATACAGTAGTGCTGTTTCTGCCCAGTCCTTTCAAATATCATGTTGGTATTTTGAAGTTTATTGGAAGGTATTAGAAAGCATTTGGGAGGTCCATGGCATGTGGTATTATATAGGGTGTATGTTGAATCTCTGTTGTCTAAGGACTCTAGTCTTATCAGTCTCTTCCAGTCTTCGACTCTGAGAAGTAACATTTTCCTTCATAGTCTATGTATATGTCTCAGAGCACATCCATATAAACGAAAATTATGCATGATCAAACAGCAGAAAGCATCACTGAATAGTTTCACAGGTAAAAAAAAAATCTATAGTCACAGACACCTAATTACATTTTCTACTTGGATGGAAAAAACCCTAAAAAAGCCAAATTTAACCTGAAAAATTCAAAATACTCTCTAATGGTATAAAGGTCATAACAACTTCCAACACTCTTCCTGGAATGAAATACCAATGAAAAATTTTACTCTACTGAAAAAATGTCTGCCAAAATGGAGGATCTGAGAAGCAGAAAATTTAAAACCTGTTTGTACAAGTGTGTAGTCATTACTGCTGTATACACTCTCAGATCCAAATCTGTTTCATGCTATCACTAAAAATCTGTTTTTCTACCATCAGATCAGCAAATTTCACAAGCTGATCATTTTGGAGAGTAGAAAGCAGCGCTTCAAACAGAGCAGACACAAAAATATTGTCAGGCTTTAAGAATGTAAGTGCATCAGCCAATATAATTAAATTTGATGATCGTCTTGGTAACACCCTTCTGAGAAACTCTTTAGGATGGGATAATTTCATTCTTTTGTCTGTCAGATATGACTGCAGCCTGACAGCTTAGGTAGTTTAGTACATTTGTGACCAAAAATAGCCCATACTAGCTGTCATTCTTTGTGAAATTCAATACAATAAAACCATAAATGCCAGGCTTAGAATGATAGACTCATAGAATCTCTTGGCTTGGAAGGGACCTTAAAGATCATCTGGTTCCAACATTCTTGCCATGGACAGGGACACCTTCCACTAAACCAGGCTGCTTGGAATTCCATCCAACCTGGCCTTGAACACAGACAGGGTTGGGGCATTCACAATTTCTCTGGGTAACCTCTTCCAATGCCTCACTATGCACACAGTAAAGAATTCCTTTCTAATATCTAATCTTCTCTGTTTAGGTTTGAAATCATTCCCCCTTGTCCTGTCACTACATGCTCTTGTAAGAAGTCTGGCTCCATCCTTCTTGTAGGCTCCCTTCAGGTACTGGAAGGCCACAATTGAGTCATCCCAAAGCCTTCTCTCTTCCAGGCTAAACAATCCCAATTCTCCCAGCCTTTCCCCACTGGAGAGGTGCTCCAACCCTCTAACCACCATGGTGGCCTCCCCTGGACTCACTCCAACAGATTGATGTCCTTCCTGTGATGGGGTCCCAGAGCTGGATGCAGTGCTCCAGGTGGGGTCTCACCAGAGTGAAGCACTGGGGCAGAATCCCCTTCCCTGACCACTTGTGACACCACTTGTCACTGATGTCTATTGGGATCTGAGCCATTGACAACTGGACGTGACTGTCCAACCAATTTCTTATCCATCTAACACTCCACCTATCGAATCCATTTCTCTCCAGTTTAGAGAGAAGAATGTCAGGGGGGATCGTGTCAAAAGCTTTGCAGAGACCCAGATAAATGACATCTGTAGCCATGAATACTATTTCTGAAAAGAAATCTGAACTGACAATACTGAGAGAAGAATAAGAAAATATGCTCAGAAAGCAGTTTGGATATGCTTGCAGGCTGCTTCTTCTCTGCTTTTGGTTTTCATAGTCTGCAGCCCACGGTCCTGTTTGCCACTCACATTTAACCAGGAGTATGGACATACATACTTATGGCATGTTTATTATAGGCTGAAACCCACATTTACCACTCCATCTAGTTTTCACTGTCACATGCTCACTTGATGCTTGCCACCACAATTTCCTTTACTGGATTTCCAAGAGCCTGAAAAAGGTTGTGGAGGAACTGCTCTGACAGATCTCATTACACAATGTGGCTTGCCAGCATACCTCTGACAATCTTCAGTAACAACTCCTGAATCCTACTAGTCTGAGAAAGGATAATTAAACTCATTCAGAGCCAACTCTGCTTCTACCAGAGACAGTACAGAAGCTTTTTATAGTGAAGTAACAGCTGACAGTAAGACTGAGAAGCCCTTGATGCAAGAAGCCTATAATATGTATATAATTACATGGATTGCTTTGGCACTTGCTACACATTACAATGGTAAGAAATACTATATTATACTATATATACTATACTCTATAGATTCAATTTTCCTTTTGCTTATCATTAGGAAGTAAATTCTTTAGAAAAATGTTTACTGTTACAACATGCATAGACCATGAATGTATTATTTTTTTTTAAACTGAAGTTTACTTTAACTGCATTAGCTTTAATTGAAGAAATAAAAATGTTTGATTCTGTAATTGCTGAATTCCCTCATCTCCTACTTAGGACTTCCTTCGGGGAAATAAGGACTTCAACCATTTGCCCATGCATCCAGGGTAGAAAATGTTTTAAGGATATGACTTCTCCTGAAAAATGTAACCCAGCTTCAATAAAATTTTTGCAATGTTAGAAACGTATTAATTAATTTTTTCCAATCCATACCTTGAATTCAGCACTGTGATATGCTCAGTATATTTTGACATTTGAAAACATCCTTATGATTTTGCTGTGTGAAAAAGCAAAATAAAAAATTATTCTTTCAATCTTTAACTTGCACATGGTTGTTTAAAACCAGATAGAAATTAAACTCCAAGAAAACGGCTCCCCTTTCCCCCACCCCCTCTGGTGGCAGAAACTGTGGGTAGAGATAACAATTTACTGAAAACAAACAGCAATGGGATAAGAAATGAATAGTAACAGCAACAATATTAATAACAAAAGTATGCAAAAGAGAGGGTGATTTGCACACAAAATGTGCTCATCACCTTGGCTCAGTTTGGCACGGCCGCTGAGACAAAGACAAAATGGCAGATGTTTCCACACTCTGGCAGTGACACACAGCTTTTCCCGAAGCAAAGACAAGATGGTGGACATTTCCGCAGCCAGCGCCACATGGCCTCCCAAGACAATGAAAAAGCACTGATGGACAAATCCCCCAAAAACCTGGACTGTCTGCACTGCACCATGCCGCCCACTCCCATATCACTTGTTCTACTGGGCTTGGCTATGGTCCACAGTGTTCAGCTGGGTTTGACTGGGCTTGACTCAGCTCAGATCCTTTCAGGTCAGTGCCCATATCAAGGCTGGGTTCTCTGCTTGGAATTGCATTCTGCTGAGGGGTGGGAAGGGACAGGCAGTGGCAAAAGAGGGACAGAGTCTGCAGTGTTGGTCCCTGAGGAAGAAATGGAGTAAAATGGCCCACTTCTGGTGTGCATTCACCTTTTCCTTCCCCCTAAAGCCTGGACCGGTCAGTGATGACATGTTTGGCATAGAATAGCAACCAAGCCATACACCCATGGCTTTAGGCTCTGCCCTTTCTTGGCACCTGCGAGCAAAACTAGGACATTCATTAAGAGTTTTCTGTATTTAAATGTTTCAAGCGTTTACAAATATTTTGATCAGTGTAGAATATATTTTCTTTTAATTAGAGATTCTCATTCCATAAAGGATAACATTGCAAGCTAAAAAAGAAAAGCATGAAATTATCTATGATGAAAAGGCATTTAATAATAGTAGAATAAAGAGGTTGGAAGAAATCTTGACAGATAAAGTAATCCATCCCCAGCTGAGGACTCAGCATACCTTTTATTTCATTAAGGTAACCAGTTCTTATAACCTGGCAGTTACAGATGCTGCACTACTTACTCAGATAGCCTATTCCTGTGCAACCATTCTCAGCTTCAAAATACTTCTAACTGATGTATCCCTTACCTCCTCTTTCCTTCAAAGAAAGCCTGTTACTTGTATCTGCAGAGAATAAGAAGAATGGATTATTCCTTTTCTTCCTGCCACCTTTTTAGTATAGGAAGATGGCTTCTATATGTCCTCTCAGCCTTCTTTTTTCTGGACTAAAAAGCTCAAATCCATTTTCATAGGTCAGTTTTCATGGAGTTCCAATCATTCTCAGTCCAATATCACTGACAGTGATATATGCCACTTTGCTGCGTATTGACAATGCAGCAGTAATCAGCTTCCAAAAGATGATCCTTCCTCACGGCTTACTGGCTGGCTTCCATAGTTGGATAAGAACTCTGAAATATAGCAGTAATAAAGAACACAGTACTGTCCCACAGTTTTCTGCTCTATCAGTATAATACACTTATTCGTATGATAATGTCATCCAAGCAAGACAGTGGATCTAGAGATTAAGATAAGGCAATCAGTATGAACGTAATTCTTATCACTTGCTATCAGGTGCAAAATCTGGTTGCATTACATTTTTCATCATATCATTTCAGAAGATATTTCAAATTATTTTTAATTTAATTTTTACATTTACAAAAATAAAATATCTGGTACAGATTATGCTTAAAGGGGAGATAAAACTCTAAAACCACAAAATAAAGATCACTGTCAAGGTGCAGTACACCTTCATAACATCGTTTTTTGAAAAAGTAGTTTATTTTGACAGTGCAATATTATCTCTCCTGTTTTAAAATAATTCAGAAGGTATTGTCCTCACATAAAGCATAAATCTCTGAACAGACATATAATCACCATAGAAAATAATTTTCTTATCTGAAATTGTGAAGAAAAATAGATTTACTGTTTAACAAATTTTGATTTAAAAGAACCAATTTTATTGGTTGTCATTAAAATGGTAAGAGAATGTACAATTTAGGATTCAAAGTACTAAAATTACTTCGGGAAAGCATACCAAAAGTTTTAAGCCACTCCTATAAAGAGCTCTCATATTTTCAAACAGAAGGATCAATATATTTAACTATGTATCTACCTACCTACTTGGGCAAATTTGTCTGTTAAAAATATTGCTGAAGTAAGGACAAGGCTGGTTTTCTGAAAAAGAAGAAAAATAAGTATTTGTGTGAGACATAGGAGGGACAGGTCATGGAAAATATGTCTCCTGGTAGCTATGACAATCTGAGGGAAGCTATGTTAGATTTAAAATATTATTACTCTATCTCAAAATTAATCTGATCCACTGAAGCAGAACACTTTACATGGAGACACAAGCTATTCTGGGATATTCAGAGTTGCATCTCTGAGCAGCAGCAGTGATGACTTACATCTGTAACAACAGGCTCAGAAGCTCCACTGCGATGGCTGTTTCAGGATTCCTGCCCATCCTTATCAAAATTGATGCACATAACTTGTCCACTAGCATGGCCATCTGTTAGCATGGCATACTGCCCACTCAAAAGGTATTATGCCAATTTCAGTGTTCCAGCCTAAGATGGATTTAGAAGGCAACAAACAGAAAAAACATAGTGCATTAAAACCACCAAATAGCAGTCTACCCTCTGGGAATCCTGTAGCAAGGGCTTGCAAAGTATACCTGATACCTTAGCAATGTGTGTTACAATCCATATCTCCTGAGCTGAACCAGAGAGAAGGAGAATATCAAAAAAGCTCCAGGAAGTGTCACCAGATTACTGTGCTGTCAAACAGCCAATAGATAAGAGAAGTGATTTTCCCCTTCAACACAATGCTCATGAGACCACATCTACAGTACACCTCTAGTGCCCAGGTCGGCCGCCCAACTAGTCAACCAGATCACAAAGCTGCTCAGAGGCAGGAGCACTTGTCCTGTGACGAAAGACTGAGGAAACTGCGCTTATTCAGCCTAGAGAAGAGGTGGCTTAAGGAGAAACTAAGGGCAGCCTTTCAATAATCCTGGTGGTCCAAGGAAGACAAAACCAGGCAGTGGGATTGCATGGTGGGAATATGAGAAGCAGGGGGCACCAAAAAGAACAGAGAAGGTTCTGAAGGGGTGTGGGAAGAACCATTTTCACTGTGATGATGGCCAGGCAGTGGGATAGGTTGCTGAATTGTGAAGCCTACAACCTTCAAGGCTATGAAAAACAGACTAGCTAAAGCCCTGAACAGCCTGGTCTGACCTCAAAGTAGAGCTCCTTTTGTGAAGGATGCTGCCCTAGAGACTTCCTGAGATCCCTTCCAACCTGGATCATACTGCAATCCTTCATGTAGTCAATAAATAACGTGATGTTCTTTCAGAAGATACCTTAGACCATACCATTTTATATTTGTGTCTATCTAGCATCAGAAACTAAAATATTCATGGAACTAGAAGAAAAACGTCCTTTTACAGGACTTCCTGCAAACACAAGAAATAAGGAATTCTGGGTCCAGCCTCATTTGTATTAATGTAAAGGGAGAGGGCCTGGCTGCTTGAGATTTGTATTCCATGAAACACCAAAGACAAGTCCTGATAAATCAGATTTCCGTCTGATTCCTTTACGTGAGCACTGATTGCTACTGAGACTAAAGAAACACCCTGATACTGGATGGTGTAAAAATATCCATGAAGAGGACACAGCTGTCACTGAAGCATACACAGGATTGATTAGCTACTATTAGTCTATGGTACAAACAAATCTCTATTAGATTCTCATTTTAATAAGTAAAACTTTAACAAGAAGTTATACCTCAGTTAAGCAATTTACTAGCACCCTACAGATGTATTACTGTAAACATACACAAATATACACATAATATAATGGAGGTAATTACCTAAATTACTTCTTGTTTTAAAAAAATCTAATTTCCCTGCAGTTTGCACATTTTTGTTTAAATTAGATAGGAGAAATTAGACAGATGAATTTCAATTGCAAAGAAGAAAGTAATATAATAGTATTTTTTAAGTCAATATTATTGGGGAGCAAAATTGAGGTCATTAAAAAATGGTTAACAGAGCAATACAATAAGCATAAAAAGCAAGTATATAAACAAATGAAACAAAGTAGTTCTCACATAATTTGAAATCTCTAAACTACTTTATAAGAGATTTTTTTCTAGTAAGCAGCTTTTTCCTGTGAAGACATTTAACCACACAGAGCATTAAGTGCTTCAAAGTTCAAAGGCAAGTGGTAGAGCACAGAATGTGAGTCGATCCCATAACTTCCAGCAAAAAAATTATAGATACCAGATAGATTGTTCAGATCTCACAGGTTAACATTACTGTCATGCTTTTGTGTTATTTTAGTGACTTAAATAAATTTTCCGTTGGTAAATTCATATGAGGTTATTTATACACTTTTTTAAAAAGAAGTTCAGTATTGTAGCCTGATATGTTATTGCAATTCCAATAATGTGGCTGAAGCATGAAAGATTTTTTCAAAATATATACTAAGATCCTCCAAGCTGATCTTTCAACTGGAAGCCAGTGACCTCAAGACATACATCTTTATTCTTGCACAAACTTCTATCTTTGACTACACAAATCCTATTTATCAGAACAGTAGAAGTTTTGAACTCCAGCTTCATTGACTTTGGCAAGACTGAACCATATAGTATGTAAAAGGATCTGATGAAATGTTCGATATCTCTCTGTCTTTTTTCTTATTAGTAATTGGATCATTCAAAAATAAATGAGTTCATGATCTACATAAGTTCATGGAGCTAAGTGATGTCATTTGTGGCTAAGTATAACAAAGTTATATTTAACACATCTTATTTAATTCAGTATTATCTTTTATAGAATGCAGTAGACTGGGACATCAGTTTTATTCAAATGAGTATAAATGCACCTCTCTCATTTTCAAAAAATCATCAGAATTGTATGACACAATAAACATCACCAGAACCAAAAACCTCCAAGTCCTTCTGCAGTCATTATTTACAGGATTCTTTTCTGTTAGAAAAAAAAAATAACCACACTTCTCTTTTTAATATTGGAGTGACATTTCAGTAAGCACTTTGTTCATCTACACAATTTAAGTAGATAATTAAGTATGTCTTGAATAAAGCTATTGCATTTATTTCAGAGATCTATGATTCTATCTATGTAGTAAAACATGCCTAGAAATGTCAGTTTCCTGTGCCTGAACAAAAAGGTCTAGACAGCTGGTTCAGATGTAGACACCTAAATCTGTTCACGTAAAGCCAGTGCAGGAGTAGCAACAGCTTCTGAGATTTCCTAGAGCATTTACAATAGAATTCTGTGCAAATAAAAAATATTGCCCAAGCAGTTCATACTCCTAGCTCTTCCTAAAGCTAAAATTCCCTATCTCAACAGAGTAGATGATATATTGTTGTGTTATATTAATCCTCTATTAAATTACTTTTTTTAACTGCTGGGACACTGTGCCATGAGCAATATTGGCATAAGTCAGTATAACATGGTACTTATCAAACTTTAACTTGAGAAATTACCTGTTTTTTGATTAGCTCATGTACATGAAAAGAAATATTTTGTAAGCAACACCTAAAATTGAGCAATTAGCAATGTTAGAACAACCAGCCATGTCAAGAAATAATGTGTGTAAGCTCTGCTACGTGAAATGTAGGGCCATGAAGCAGGGGTTACCAGAAAATTTCCCTTCTCATGGGTGTCTTATGATGCGCACATTAGGAGTACTCCATTTATCAGTACTATTACATTCATGCATGTGGAATTCCTCCTTCCCAATCCAATAAGTAAGGAAGAAAATTCCAAGGCTACCTGAGAGAACAATTTATATGTGAATATACTTTGATGGTCATTAATATCTGATTGGTCAGGATCAGGTCTTTGAATATCTTCACAGATGGAGACCACACAGCCTTTCTGGGCAACCTGTGCCAGTGCTTGGTCACTGTCACAGTAAAAAGGTGCTTTATGATGTTCAGATGCAACTGCCTGCGCCTCTTGTTCTGTCATTGAAAAGAGCTTGGCTCCAGCTTCTTTACACTTTGCCTTCAGACATTTGTGCATGTTGATGAGAATGTGCCCAAGACTTCTCCAGGTTCAAAAGTCCCAGCTTTCCTCAGAGCTGCTTCAGTCCCTTATTCTTCTTAGTGGTCCTTTTTTATACCCTGTCCAGTAGCTCCACATCTGTCTTTTACTGAGGAGCTTGGAAGTGGATGCACCCCTCCAAGGGTGGCCTCATCAGTGTTGAGTAGAGAGGAAGGATCACCTCCCTCAACCTGCTGGCAACACGTTGTCTAAGGCAGCCCAGCATACCATTAGGCTTCTTTGCAGGAAGGACACAGTGTTTGCTCATGTTCATCTTGGTCCCCCAGGAGTCCCAGGTCTTTTTCTGCAAAAGAAAAAGACAGTCATATATTGGTATATGGAATTATCCTTTCCCAGGTGCAGGATTTTGTATTTCTCTTTATTGAACTCTATTACATACCTATATGAGCACAGTTCTCCTGGATGTCAAGGTGTCTCCAGATGGCAGCACAATCCTCTGCTCTACCAGCCACTCCTCCCTGGTTTTTGTAACAGCAAACTTGCTGAAGATACATTCTTCTTCGTCGTCCATATCATTAAAAAAGGTGTTAAATGGGATCAGACGCAGCATTGACACATGTCTGTTACTGGCCTCCAACTAGACTCTTGGTTGAATGTCTGGGACCAGAGGATGGTGATCAGTAGTACAGTTTACAATCTACTTCACTGACTGTTCGCTGAGCCAATACTTCATCAGCTCATCTATGAGTACCTTTTAAAAGACAGTGTCAAAAGCCTTACTGAAACTAGGTAGATGCTGTCTGTTGTTCTCCTCTCCTCTACCAAACCACACTAAAGTTTATGAAGTTGGTCAAGAATGACATCGCCTTGTTGAATGAGCAATCCTCATTGCTCTTGTTGGCTGTCTTCTCTATCGTGTGCCTGGAAATTTTTTCTAGGATTAGCTGCTCTATTACCTTCCCAGGGATCAAAGTGAGGCTGACCAGCCCATCATTCCGTGCATCCTCCTTCTTGCCTTTCTTGAAGGTAGGCATGACATTTCCCCTTCTCCAGTCCTTAGGCACTTTCAGTAACCACATTTGATCAAAGATTTTCAAAATTGGTGTCACAATGACATCAACCAGGCTCCTCATCACTTTTGGGTGCATCACATCAGGGTTTATGGATCTATTTATGCCCAGTTTGCTTAAATAGTCCCTAATCCTCCAACCCCAAGGGTACATACCCCTTACTCCAGCCTTTCCCTCAGTCTCTAAGGCCTGGGGTTCCTGAAGGTTGGCCTTGCTACCAAATTCTGAGGCAAGGAAAAGATTCGGTATCTCAGCCTTCCCCAGTCACCACAGCCTCTACCCCCTTCAGCAGTGGACCCACATTTTCCTTGTCTTCTTTTTGTCACTTGAGTACCCACAGAAACCCTGCTTGTTGACTTAGACATCCCTTATGAGAGCTCCAGTTGGGCTTTTTGGTTTTCTTAAACACACTTCTAGATGCCTCTTGTCTCTGTACTCCCTCCCACTTACTTGTTCTTGCTTCCAGCTTCTGAGTTTTACCAGCTTTAAGTTTTGCCTGAGTTCCGTGTTTATCCACACAGGCCTCCTGGCATTTTTGCCTGACTTCCTGCTTGTTGGGATAGACCACTCTTTAACTTGGAGGAGACAATCCTTGAATATTTAAACAGCTTTCTTGGGTACCTCTTGAAACTAGGGCCTTTTTCTATAGCTTACTCCAGCTTTAACTAAATCTGGCTCTTAATTATTAATGCTTAAAAAAACCCTCAAAACCCAAAAAAGCACACAGGCACTGTTCAAGGTTTTAGGTATTTTATATCCTTCATCAATTAAATATAGAAGACAGTATAGAAGTCTGATAGAAGTGCAAACGGATCATGTATGTATCAATTAAATAACAAAATATGCTTCAAAATACTTCTAAAACTCAGAGAAAATGTGACCTGTAAGCACCACAGACACTGTAGAAGACACTTTAAAAGGAGTAACTATGTCATTAAGAAATAAGAGCCAAGATAAATAATTCCAAATCCTATTATTGTTTTAAAGGTTGTCTCCATATTAAGTGGAATTTTGATTACATTGAAATTTCCTGAAAGTTCATTAGAAAGGTAACAAGCAACTAAAGAGTTTAAGAGGTGTTTCATACTGTTCTCTGCCAATATGTAACACCTATTTACAACAGATATTTTTAATAAATATCTGTTTTTTTAATAAATATATTTTAATAATCCTTGAAACAAAATCTGCATAAGTCTGTGAGAGAACACAGAAATCATTTTCACCGTTGATGCCAGTAAAAAATTCCCTTGTCCCCCACGGTGTATGTCAGATAGATAGCAATATTTGACCCTGCACTATAATTTAATGGACATCAGTAATAGTGTCTTCAGTGAAACACTGTAAATGCTTGTCCCCATCTCACCTAATTTAACGGGTTAGTAGAAATAGCATAAGTTCTTTAGAAAGAATGATTAAGTGCTTTAATAAGGAAAAGCACTGAACTCAGACATTTTTCCACATTTTGCAATTTTTTAATTAAAAAATGACATCAAGAAAGACAGGTTACCACTTGCTGACATTTTGTTCTGTTCCACAGAAAGCTGAAAACAAGACAGCTGCAAACTGAGGTCAGAGTCAGCAGGAACTGCCACATATGTAAAGAGGAAAATAGAAAAAAAATTAAAATACAGCTGGTTTTGAATCTTAAGACCTACCATCATCTTGTAAAAGTGGAGTGTATGTATCCACAGACAGAAAATAATGGTCAGAAATAACAAGGGGTCACAAAAAGCAGGTCTACATATCAAGCTGCTAAAATCTTCATGTTCTGCAGGAAAGAGAAAGGCATCAAAGTTGGTCTGAGAGGGCTTGGAGAGAGTCTGAGAGAAGAAATTCTCTCCTGGAGAACTCTCTGTAGTGAGGACCTGGGTGTGTTTTGCAAGGTTCAGCCAAGCAATCAGGTGAAGATGAGAGTTAGGGTTGAGAGGAACACAGGAGTTCTCTGTTTCCAGCCCTTACAAAAAAAAAGAATCATTTATTATTCCTCATCTTATTTGGGGGCCTTTTCTCAGTTCTACTTTTACCAGAGCTCTGGACTTCTTCCTAGGCACCCTAGACTTTCCCCAGACTGTAGATTGCTTGGACAGAACTCCTTTGGCACTGACTTTTCAAATCAGTCCCAAATTGAACTCCTGGCTTTCTTCTTTTCCTAATCTAACCAAAACCCTGATATTCACACTATATGTAATCCTAGAAACCTTATATCCATGAATTTCTTGATGTAAGGGTTGCTTTGGCTGCCCTAGCTTTCTGGCAGCACCCCTGCTACAGCTGGGCTTATTTTACTCAGAGAGCAAGCAGAATTTCAAGATTAATGTTAGAACTGAGAAATGAGAAAGTCTAGAACTTCAACTGGAGTAACCAGAGTAGGAAAGAAGATCCTAAGGGGCAATGTGACAAAATGCTATGCTCTGGGTGAAATTAGGTCAGGGTTGCCAGAAAGAGAAAGCTATGCTATAGATTGATGCAGTTTTGGCGTGGAAATGATCCCTTGGACAACCGTGCTTGTAAGACAGGTTTTCTGTTATTCAGAGACTTCCTCCTGTGAAGTGCTGAATAAATAGAATTCAGATGGTGAACAAAACAGATTTCAATCTGTTCTCGCAGTTGTGTGGATGGAATTTGCACAGGCATTTGTTAACAGCTATAACAAAATAAACACAGGATACAGAATGATTAGCTTTGTTCGGCATTGTATCGTCATTGTTTATTCTTTTTTTTAAGTATATATGTTTCCTAAAACTCAGATTCCCCAAGATGAAGATCTTTATATCTTTAATATACCAATGCATGTCTGTGACTCTTCACCATAACATTTAATTTCCAACAGTAGATTTTCTTATAAATGGTCAAGTGATGGGAAGGCATTTAATAAATATCCATGGAGAAATTGATTATTTATATAAACCAAATTTTACCCCAAGGAATAACAACCTTACTAGACAGTATCACTTTAACAACTTTAAATTTCTAGATTTTATATTAGAGTTACGATATTGTTTTCATCATTACTTCTTTTGCAAAGATTAGGCTGTGTATGATGTGAAAATTACTCATTCTTTTAACTAATTTAACATAAACTGTCTCAAGATTTGCCAACTCAACTGTCTCAATAGGTTCCTCTTGTATTGCAACATGAGTATATAGCAATATTTCTTGCTAAATTATAGTTTCAGGAATTCTCAATTTCATTATTTCCAGTTTCCTTATTTTATGAACGATTGAGTACTTTCAAACTTTGTTTTGGGTTTGGTTTTTTTTTTTTT
>VZTI01002791.1:232811-286373 GCA_013397865.1 Struthidea cinerea
TTGTTTGAGTTTTTTTCAGTTTTTGGTTTTGGTTGGGGTTTTTTTTCTTAATTGATCTTTATTTTAGACAGATTATTTCTCTACACTGTATTAAGAAGCTGTAATACAAAGTTTTGCATTTTATTTTTCTTATTCATGGGGAATGTTTTTGTTGGTCTTTTTGGTTTTTTGATATCAAACAGTCCTACTGTGTCACAATTAATAATAAGAATATTTTGAATATACATGAGAGACTGGTTAGAGTTACAATGTAAAGAATTAGAGTACATCAGGGAGAGGAAAAATAGGCTTATGGAAGATAGTCATCTGTCAGACAGTCCTCTGCCATCAGTATCTGGGAACAGCAGATCTGATCTAAAAGGTCACTACAGTTAAAGAAAGATTTTCTATTCACGTCAGTGGGATTAGTCACAAACTGCCGAGTATAACAGATTGTCTAGCTGTCACAGTGCAGATTTCAGCCTGGACTCCATTGTTCCATGCCCAGACTTTCTAGCTCTGTGCTAGTGGTTAGATACTACCATGTAACTCACTATTGAATATTCTACATGTAGAATGATATGCCTCTGTTACAATAATATTTCCCATTTTTATAGCACTTTAAGTTTCTGTGTTAAAATGAAAGCTTCTCCTTGAGTCTCTCCCAGAAGAGTTTGCACAAGGCAGTATAACAACTTTTGCTTTAGGTTTTGAGGAGCTATTTAAAATGCTGTGTACTCCATCAGATATATTCGCAATGCATCACACCCTGAGATAGGTTGTTCTTGCCTCTCCTTATCTGCAGCAGAAAGGAAGGCATTATACACAACTTTTATCCCCTTGTTCATTCATCCACATGAGGTACCAGGCTGATATTGAACTCCTAGACCAACATAGTGCTGGCCTTTTCATGACCAATTTAGCTAACTGTGCAAGAACAAACCCTCTTCTGGTTCTTCATGCCTTCCTACTTCTTTATATTCCCAATTTACACCTGTCTTTGGAGTATATGATTGATTCAATCTACTTTTACGCTTCAAATTCTGAAAGATTAATCTAAGCTTCTAGTCATGAAAAGAGACTTCTTCCATTTCAGACAGGTGAATATCCCTCTGGAGGTGCCTATCTTTCCCAACTGATTATAGAAGAAGCCAGCATTCCTAGACAACCAAAATGATCCTGGAATCAGCTGCCAGTGTACACCCACTCTTCATCTACTATTTTCCCTAATGTCAAGAGTCAAATTCACCAACCTGCTGAACGATTTGTCTTTTTCATGATAGATATTGACATAATAAATCTATTACCTGCTGTCCTCATGTCATCTTTTACTTTTCAATTCATGTTTAAAATACAATGGACAAAGAACAGCATAAGACAGCTAAGAATTTGATCTATATGTGTCTAGCATATGTTTTGGTGTTATCATACAGAGCAGGATGAAGAGGCTTGGTGGGTCTGGGTAAGAAAGAGTGGGAAAAAAATATTAGGATTTCAGACATCACAGAAAAGAAAATAAAAAAGATTAATAGAATTATCCTGTGGAAGATTTCCACGGATTAATATGTTGTGTAAAGAGGTTTAATTACATTAGACACTGCATAAAAATGCACTTTATATGAAAGTGAAAAATAGCAACAAAAGGAGACAGAGACATAGAGGAAAACAAAACTTTGAAGGGATAACCTTGCAGGAGAAATAAGTGGCAGCAGGATTTTATTTGTTGCAACTTTAAGAGGTTAAAAAGAAAAAGTACATTTCAGGAGGTCAGAGACTGCACCCTGTTTTTTATTTCTTCTTGTGACAGTGACAAAAGATAGCTGAGTCTTCATATGTGTGTCCATCTTATACAGTCTTCCTTTGTACCCTCTGCTGAGCAATGTAGTTTGTCCTAAGATAAGAATACCAGGTAGGTAATTCAGGAGGAACTGTCTGGATGTTTCCATAATTAATATATTCCAGAGATGGGGAGTTGAGTTGGTTTTGATTGACTTTGGTGCACATGCATAAGGATATAAAACACTGCTGCAATCTGGGCCAGCTGCGCCAACTTGTCTCCTGAGGCTGCAGAGAGCTTTGCGTGGACCAACATCCCCCACACCCACTCTGCACTCTGTCAGGGATATCTGCAGGGTACACACAGCATGAAGACAAGGAACACTTTCTTTTGGATGAGTGTGTAAAAGTGCTAAGATCTGGTCAAATATAGAAATAAAGTCCTAAAGTAGCTACATAGGTGTTTTGTTGCTTTGTAGTTGTGAATTATGCAAGGCCAAAGAATAAATCTGTATGTTTCTAGACAAATCTACTTATTTTATAGCCCTTTAGATGTAGACTGTTGACCGAATCTGAGACTAAGTGGACCTAGCCACACCTAGAGTTCTCTGAGAAGTTTAGAAAGCAACAGGGTCTCACTGAAGCGCATGACTCAACACAAAGGACCATGACCTTATTATATTATAATCCATTGTAATAGACAGTAGAGTTGTTATTTAGGTTGTTTTAGCAATAAATTTAATCATAATCGTCCACATAATCACTGTGTCCTACTTCTAGCACCTGGCTGTGAGCCTACTTTTGACTATGTCACGTTTCTCTTGTGCCTTCCAGCAATAAGGCAATATATAAAATAACAAAAAATCTCTACTATTGCTCCAATCTCTAATTAGAACTTCCATTTTTTGCCAGTAAGCGAATTATGCTGAGAATTGAAGGATCATACTGCTGATGCTGCTTTTTCCTATTGAAGTACCACACATCTGCTAAAAAGGCTAAATTTTTTGCCACTATTGTCCAAGTTCTAGAAATACATACTTTCATTTATATACACAGATACACACACACTCAGCATCAAGGTCCAGAAAAAATATTTGGTCTCCACAGTGTACAGGCTAAATAACACTTTCTTTTCAACTGCTGTATTATATTAGCACCAAGAAATCCAGAACAGTGGTTTCTAAGTGACAAGCACTGGTACTAAAATAGCATTTAAGAAAGGTATGTGCCAACAGTTCTTCCAAGGACTTTAAGAAATGGGTGGGTAGTGAGAGATAAGCTGGCTGCTACTCCTCTCAATGAAATATCTGCACTGAAAGCATTGACTTAGGGAGCGTCAATCTTGCTTAGCAAGTAGAACCATAAATGAATCCCCCAGAGTGACAATTTTCTCATTAACATTAAAGATCATCTGGAATCCCATTAGTAACACACTCATGTCTAGAGCATATAGAAGGTACAACATAACGAAGCTAACTAAATTGGGAACAGAATGAGGCAAAATTCTATTTTACTCTCTTTTGGAATGGGTTCCTAAAATATACCTTTGAGGCATGACAAGAGAGCAAAAAAGAAGATATAGTCAAATATGCAAAAGGGGGTTGTGGCTCATGACAAGACATTACAAGAATGGCAGTTGGAAGGAATTATTTCAATAAAATGCCCTTAAACCCTAGAAGACCATCCTTCTTTTGTCTAAATTTTCATGGGCTAGCTGCAAATAAATGGGGGTAGATCTGAAAGGTGGTTGGAAAAAAGCAGTCTAGCTGAGAATCTTAGATAAGAATAAGCGACATGAAGGTGACTGTCCTTTAGCATCCACCAACCTGTCTTCCATTTTCTGATTCTCAGATTAAAATGACTGAACTGTACAAAGGAACAGAATAAAAATTACTTCAATCAGCATGAACACAGGATATATGGGAAGCAGAAGTGTATGCTCTCATTATTTTGCAATTATCTGTCACATTAATTCATATTCTGTTTAGATAAAGAAGAGATAACATATACTATGGTCCAATGCTGTGGGCATAAGGAAGACATCTGAATAGACTCCAGTGTCTTCGTATCAAAAATGATTTTCTGTAAAAATAGCATTACAGAGGCTGTTTATTCTATCCTAGTTTTTTTCACATTTGTGAAGTTTTACTATCTTAGTTTCCTTACTTGAAGGAGTTTTCACATGATTATTTTGCTTTCTTATGCACTTTCCAAAAGTTTCTGAGTACTATGTTGTCAATTTTTGTAGCATGTAGAGGAAGATTTTTGAACACACTTCTGAAATAAGTTCCTACTTTCCAGCTCGATGGGCTTCACTGTGATTGTGGAAACCTCAGTCACTTTCAAATGCTTCAGTATGTTTTTAAATAAGAGAAGAAATGCACTCAAAAGCTAGCAGGGGAAGAAATTGCTCCAATCTAAAAACTAGGACAAGGTAAAGCCCAAAGACCAGGATAAATCAATCTACAGAAAACAGGTATTGCTAGGCATTCAATACATTCCACCATTATCATGTTATCAAAACAACGCATAATTTTTAATTTATTTACCAACATGTTATATGTGATAGAGGGAGCTACAAGAAAGACGGAGAGTCATGTGGACAATAAAGTGAAAGGAATAAAAGGAAGCAGCCCAAGGGTTTTTTAGAGACCTAAATAACCTCAGATACAATATAGTGTATTCCTGATATATCTATAATTGCTATAGATTTTCTTTTGTAATATAAGCAAAGAAAACCTGCTTTAAAAAATAAGCCATATTTTTACCCTCTAAGAATTATTTAATTTCAATAGATTTTCCCAAGTCACCCATTTGTACCAGTCTATCCATGTAATATTCAAGGCTAATGCTTGCTCACTTAACACAAAGCACTTCCAATCACTCATTGCAAATAGTCCACTATAATTGTTTACACATTCAATGGCAACCTTAATGCTAGAATTTCCTAACTTTTCAGAGGTTTTTCTTTACAACTGGAATATTTTAAGTATTTTTCAAGCAACTTACTAGATTTTAAGAAACAGTATAAAGTGGAAAAAAGAGCTTTCATCACACATATTGTATGAACTCTTCCTATTAGTGAGTTGACAATCTTTAGACTATAAATCCTTCTTATTTTACTAAACTTATCATCAGTGACATTGTCACCCTCCAGAGAAGATTTTACAGGAAAATTAGATATCTGCTTTAGCAGTAGATTTACTTATCCATTAGTCTGTTGTCTTTCTGGAAGATGTGACAATTCTGAATCCTCATCTGAAATTATTCTGAACTGTATTAATGAGTGACTTCTTGCTGGTTTTTTTGCCATGGTTGCCACCCTCACACATTTCTCAGACACAGTTTTGCTTTATCCCTGTTTCCTGAGATGTCCCATTCCACATTTCATTCTTGCTTCTCCAATTATTTTCAGCTCCCAAATCCAGTTTCTTCTTTTGATTCAAGGTGACAGCTCAGTCTCTCTCAATTACTTAAATCAGGTGTCTTCCCACATATTTTGCCTATCATCCTAAAGGTTAGAGTTAAAAGGACCTTTCTTTTTGGGTTCCTGTACAAGCCCTACGGTGGCAGTTGGACAGTGGGAGTTTCAATTATTTACTACTGCTCACTACTTACTGAAAGTGGAGATTCTTGTTATGATCCAGTGGAATAATGTTAGGATTACCCTCTTGAAATTATGTTAGGGTCCGGTTATTAAAAGATGTCTCTGCCTGGATTAAGGTGTAAATGAGACCACATGCCACAGTCAATAGTATGGATTTTATTTAACAGTAAATGGGCATGAGAGACAGAGAGGAAGAAATAGGAAGGGAAAGAGGGAAAAGAAAGAAAGAGAAAGAGAAAGAGAAAGAGAAAGAGAA
This sequence comes from Struthidea cinerea, assembly GCA_013397865.1. NCBI lineage: Eukaryota > Metazoa > Chordata > Aves > Passeriformes > Corcoracidae > Struthidea > Struthidea cinerea. The sequence goes on from VZTI01002791.1 coordinate 238,430, forward strand.
AGAGAAAGAGAAAGAGAAAGAGAGAAAGAGAAAGAGAAAGAGAAAGAGAAAGAGAAAGAGAAAGAGAAAGAGAAAGAGAAAGAGAAAGAGAAAGAGAACGAAAGAGAGACACATTACAGTCACCACCACAAGGGTTCCTGGGGTTCCTGAAGCATCATGCTGGCCCTCCTTCTGTTTTTTTCTGTGGTTGGGATCCCCAGAGCATTCTTCTGGAGGTGCCACTTTTATACAGTCCTGGGTATCCAGATGAGTACATCCCATTCCCACAACTTGAGATGGCATGTGTGTAAGCAGTCACTTCCTTTCTCACAGTTTGTCATGGTGGGAATTTTTGTCCATATAGGTTATGCAGATATGCTTCACCAGGCCTGGCATCTTCAGATTTTAGGTCTGAAATAAACTCTTACCAAAATAATTACCTCCTGAAAATTATACCATATATTTTTGTAAGCCTTAGGGAAAATTTTCATTAAACATATTCATGTTGGAACACAGATGCATGCAAAAATATTAAGACATTTTCGATCTTTCAAGTCACTGCTACACAAAATATAACGACTCCCTTTATTTCAAAAGAATGAGCCACCTATGACAAATATACTGAATGCAGTTAATACATTTCTAAACATTCTGATACTATGATTTGATGGGAACATATAAATATAATAGAAATGCAGAAAAATTCTTCCTTTTGCATGAAGTAAAATTTCTCCTATGAAAATGTACAAATGCTGAACAGGGCCATTGGAAGATTCTTTGCAGCTATAGAAATACTGAGGACTCTGAAAAAGAAGTTCAGAATTTTTAGTACCCTTTGGGGATAGGCTACTGTAGCAGAGAGTGTCTATCTGCAACTATTAAATCTACCTACAAATATAGCAAAGCCAGGGCAGGAGATCAAACACTAGTCAAAAATTACCAACTATGTTTAATTGCGAGCAGCTAAGAACCTCATATGATGGTTTAGCTGGGCAAATAGTAAATGTCAGTAAGTATTTTCAAGGGGTATTTTGTCCATCTTTTAGGAGGTAAAGGAATGAAAATTAAATATATAAATGGGGCAGCATACCACTTGGCCTCAAAGTAGTATTAAATTAGTAATATAGTTGATATCTGTATTGCACTCATCTGAATGCAGAAGAACCAAGGACTGCAGAAAAACACCCAAAGGTCAATGCTTTCTTGGCCTTAGCTTTCCCTGCTCTTGAGCCTGTGGATTCCCGAACTCATTTGTAAAGCTTCAGCAAAAAATTTTATTCCACTCCCTCTTATTTAAATGCCTACATGCATGCATATCATAAGATCTAAAAACAGTTCCAGTTTGGTTTACAACTGTATATTTGAGACAATCACTTCTGCAATAGTACAGTCAGTCCTTCCACTGACAGCAACAGGAGCAAGGCCATGCCTTAAAATGGAAAATAAAAATCTATGAGAAACCTCCACTATTTTCCTCTGCCATTTTGATATTTCTAACTTTTATGTTAGAAACATTGATAGACATTTGGCAAATAGATTTTGATATTGTCAATATGAATAAGTATACTTTTCTTAGCTTGTGGATATGAGAAACATTTTGGGTCAGCCTGTAAGTTCAAATTACAATGAGTTTTAGGATTCATGAAACAACAGACAATGCCATTTTATGGTGCCAGACTCCAGTTTGGTCTGGAGATACATACTCAGATTCCTTCCACAGTGAAGGTGCCTAGGAAAATGATTCATGGATGATGAACATGCCTAAACAAAAGAAGAAAAAAAAGAAAAAGAGACAAAAAGAAATGACAACAAAAAGGCATAAGAGGAGATTCGAAGAGGGTTGTGTTAAAATTCTAGGGTTTTTTACTTACCTTGAAATGATATGGAACTGCCTTCACTCACTCAAAAATTTAGTTCCAAAGCAGAGCCTTTATAAAAAATGATACTTACTCAGCTTGCAAGCGATGACATTTATAGGATATGCAAGTGCTTACTTCCTCTCAGAAATGAGAAATTTGAATGGATTTCTTTTTTCTAAGTCTAAATGGTTTCAAAACCTTCCTTCTCAGCAGAATATCCTGAGCACCTTACAGAGACTTCAGTTTTAGTGCATTTTCTAGGAAAGTGTCCAGCCAAAAATACAAGACTCAAGAACTTGGGAATAAAAAGAAAATGAAAGAGCTCAACACAAATTGTGAAGGATAGTTCTGGGATCTAGCAACTGTTCTAATGGTCATGTATTTTTCACAACTATTAATAATGAATGCAAAATAATAATCATGGTTTTAACATGAGCCAAAACCCAGGAAGTGCATGTACACTCTTCTTTGCATGGAACGCAGTAGTGTAAGTAGACTCAAATAAGTTCCCTGGATGAGGACTCTGGTTTCACAGTCACAACAATCCTTATTTGTGAATTTCAAACCAATAGAGGTCTTTTTAAGGTGCTATGAAAGTCAGCTCAGCTGGGATGCACAGTGCCAGCATCCCAGTACCATTTAGCACAATTTAGTCCCATTAGTACCACAGTCACATTCAGATGCAGAAAGAGTCCGTGGTTCTTCAAACACATGCGAGGTTAGAATTATTTTAGAGAATTTTTGTCTTACACTTCAGAAGTGCTGTTACATTTAAGCCACACTGAGTGCCTAAGCTCCTTACGTTAACAGGAAATGCCAGCATTCCTGCACTGAGCATAACTGAACTAAGCAGGCAACAGCTACATCCAGACTCTGAATTTTAATGCTAAGAAAGGTTAATCCTCAATAAATATATTAATCAAATATAATTGAAATAGCATAAAAAGGATACATACTTACCACTATAAAACGTACGGACTGTGACCTGAAGAAAAAGGAAAGGCATCAGCAAGTAGCATTAATAGTTTTACCAAGGAAAATGTAAGATATTAATTCCCTTTTTTTTTTATATTGACAACAAATTGCTCCAAGTTGCTATATAATATCTTAATACTGATTCACTATTACGCATAGTAATATGATGTAAATTGCTATATTTAACCTCTTTAACACTCCAAATAGGAGCCTCCAGTGTAAGATGTTAATGCAGCATTTATTATTACTTGGTGACAGCACCTTCTTCAGTAAAGATTTATTATTTATTGATGTGACCAATTCCTGTTTAGAATACTGACAAAGATGACAAGTCCAATGCTTAGTTTAATCCCACAATTCCTCTGCATGTGCCTTCTGATTGCAAGAGTAAAAGGATGACATGTATGACATGGCCTTTTTCCAGCATCACCACTTCCTGTTGCTCCACGGCATCTTGTAAAGCCAAAATCAATATTCTAGGTGTATGTCTGTTTGTTTTTTAAATCTAGCAATAGTAAGAAACAGACCAGAACAATACAATTATTAAGTTTAAAGCTCATTTAAGTCCTTTATTATCCCTTTCCTTTGTTATTCAGAATTGCACCTTACTAGCATAACCCAGCCTTGAACAAATTGGAATAACTGGAATAACCAGCAAATTGGGTTAACATGCGTATTAAAAAAAAGTAATTAAAAATTGTGCATTAACAGTCTTTCCTAAAGGACTGTTTAGAATGAATACATTTTATTAAGACATTGATTATAGTAATAAATAAATTCGTAAAATCCTCCTCATAGTCAGACAGTTCTTGTCTTTGTATGCTGCAACATCACTCCCCAAATGTCTTGATGTGACAAAAACATGATTGACACTCACATTTAAAAAAGAGTGTTCAACAAACTTCCCAGTTTTCTGCCCAGCTCTTTCCTCTTATTTTGCTTATTTTTTTCTGTGTATGTAATCCTTCTGAAAATTCCACCAGCACTTGGTTAAAAATTCTATATTCATGTATAACACAGGTAAATGTTTCAGTCCTCCATACCATATATATTTTAGTCCTCCCTTAAAAGATGAAAACACATTCCAAACTTAGAAATCCATTTCCTAAACCTATGTATTTGGTAGCTATGATAAACACTAATAAATAAGGGTTTGTAGAAGCAGAATATACTTCAGTCATTTGCTATAATCTCATTATTTCCACTCACTACCTGAATTAATAGAAAGACTTAATTCACATTAGGAGCTTGACATTTGAAGTAAGACTAAGTACTAGGAAATAAAAAGGTTTTTTAAAATCAAAGAGTGTTTCTATAATGTACAAGGAAACAAAAGACTATATTTTCTCAGTAAATTACTTAGATGTCCAACATCCAAATGAAACCTGAAAATCCTATTGAAAATTACAGCCTGTAGAATGACTAAATGCTCTAGGAAGATAATTAGCATCAATTAAAATTGAAACAATAACTGGATATTTGAGAATGGAATGGAAATTAGGGACCATAGGCTTGTTTTTTTACATGGATTAGTAAATCAAACAGATTTTCTTGATTTTCTTTTGTGAGTAGTAGGGTGACATGACAAATGAATATCATACAGACACATTGAAAACTGAAGTCTATCCAATTCAAATTGTTTATTTGTAAAATGAGCATAATAAAAATGGTAGAATATACGATGTGTTACTACATACCATTAGTGATTATTGGTAAGTTTCTTGGGATATATGAAAACATTTTCATTGTGTCTCTGAACTTTCTTTCAAAAAAATTGCTTAATGTTCTACTATTTTACTTTTTAAAAAAGATTGGGAAGGGTGTACATAACATTTAATGAAAATAAGAAAGGCAATAAATATAATAAGGTGAGATGCTTTAAGTTTATTAAATGCCCTTACTTAATCCACAGAAAACATTTACAATTTGGAAGTGCTTCAGTATAACTGCAGAATGACTGACCTGTAAGAAAGAACCTCAGCAGATCATCTAGTCCAACATCTCTGTTCAAAGTAATGTCATCACAGCAGGTTGCTCAGGTCTATATCCAAAAAGGATATAATTCAGTATCTCTAAGGCTGGAGACTACGTACCCTCTCCATACAACATATTCTGTTTATAATAATCTTCAAAATAAAAAAAATTTACCTTGTAGTTAAGTAAAATTTTCTGTATTTCAGTTTGGCACTGACTCTTGGTATTTCACAAGGCTCCACTAAGATAAGAAGTCAAGAAGACACTTTCTCTGTCTTCTTGACTCCTTTCCCAAGACCATCAGAGATCCTCCTGAGCATTCTCTCCTCCAGGCTGAATAGTCCTAACTCTCTCATCCTCTCTGCAGAGCTTAAGTGCTGCGAGCTATTAAGTCTTCATCGCCTTGCGTTGGATTCCAATACATCCATGTCCCTGTCATACCAGGCAGCCCCAGACTGGACACAGAACTCCAGCTTTGGCTTCCTCATGAGAAATCTTTTTCTAAAAATGAATGCGAAAATACTTCCTTATCAGGCTACTCTTAAACTACCTAGCGAAAATGGCAAGATTTTATTTTCTGAATTGACCAAAATTTCTATGAAAAACTCCTTGACCCTAGATATTTTAATTATAACAACAGCTGAATCAAACATTAACAAGGATACAAATAATTTAAAACTCAAGAAAAGTCAATATATTCTCCTGGGTTAGGTGAGGGTTTTCCCCCAAAGCTTAGTAACCAAAGCAATGTAAATAGAATATTGGCAGCCCAAGGTTTGTATAACAGGAAGCTGTGAGAAGTCACAGCAAATTATCAGCTTACTTAATATGAAGTACCACAAAGACTGATTGCAGTGTTTTCCTTGCCCTGTTTCACATTCATCTGTGTCTTCTTTTGATTGCAGAGTTTGTTTACAAGTTTATCATTAGAGTTTCAGAACCCTTGGTCTGTCTTTTTCACTTAGTACAGAGTAGCTGCTAAGCAAATATTTTTGTCATATAATCACTGAAAATTTGACAGTAGTCCTGCTTCTTGTTCAGCTGTAACTTGAACTGGGCATATTGTTTGCATTTCATGAGTCTGTGCTTGCTGAATATACAAATATTTATTTTACCAAACTTCGTGGCAAATGGATACTGAAAATATAAGAAAAATTAAGTAAATCATCACAAAATCTATAGCTAAACTTTGGTGCCTTGGAATCATGCAGTATCTATGAAAACAATTGTCCAAATAATCCTTTCATTTTTGAATCCAAAAGCCAATCAGCATCAGTGAGATTAGATGAAGAAGACTGTTTTTCCCTTAAGCCTTCAAAATGCTCAGATTAGCAATCAGGATTACTAGAGGAGCTAATAATTAAGTCCATGGCCCTTTATCAGAAATTGTGAGAATATTAAATTAAAATATTAAATAAAGTCAGAGTGTGACTGGAATATGTATCTCAGTTTTTAGCAAATAGATAACAGAACATAAATTTAGAGATATGCAAGACAGAGAAAATTAGTTGGCTTGGCAACAAATGTCTGTCAAAGATAATAATGAAAAAATTAGGAGGGGTTTTAGAAAACATTTAGTTTTGACCTTCTGTAAAATGAGCTCTACAATATACCTCTGTAACTACAGAGGGAAGATGATGCAGCCTAAGATGAGTAAAGAAAAGGTAGAAGCACAAAGTAAATGAATGTTTGACAGAAAAATCATAGCTGAATTCGTGAGTGGCCAAAAGGAATCAAAGGTGTGTAGCAAGAGATGGTAATGTGGAAAGAAAGAGGAAAGGACAATCCAACTAAAAGTGCTACTGAAAAACTAAAAAGAAGACCTTTCATACATCAAAGTATAGTAAGGGAAATATCTGTTAAAAAAAATATTTTTTAAACCTTCTATTCCATTATTTCAGCAGACCCAGAACAGATACCATATCCTCAACTCTGCAAGAGTCAGTGCACCTCAAAGTCTGAGAATAGAAAAAAAAACCCCATCTTTTGGCTATAAATTTAAAAATTCCAAAGAAAAGAAACTCCACACTTTTAAAGAAAACAAAATTATTATCAGTGCCTATTTGAAGTGTGCGATCACTTATAGGGTGCTCTATGCTTATCCAGAGAAGGTGCCAAATGGAGAAAGTAAGCAGCATATGGCAGATAAAGCAGAAGAATAAATAATATCTATATATGTTTACATATACATGTGTGTGTGTGAATGCTTATATAAATACTAACTGTATCCATTGATATTCAGTCTAATGACAATTCATTATGGTGGTTAGGATAGTGTTTTACTGGAAAAATGGAACAAGGTGAGAATCAGAGAAACAAAGTAACCTATTTGACATATTCAATAAGTAAAATAGGGTCAGATCATCTCTTACCACATTTGGATTCCTGCTATCTCAAAATGACTCATCTAGATGACTTAAGAACAAAACTGGTTTGCTGCAACACAAGATTTTATGTAAAAGGAGATAGTAAAGAACAAAAAGTAGTGAAACCAGAATATTCTTGTCTTTAGAAAATGGTGCGGACTGCAAGTTTAGATTTCTATTCTTGTGACAATCATTGTCACAAGGACAGATTCCTCTTGTGACATGCTGTGTTCTCATTACATCTTTTGTCAAAGAAATAAAATCAATACCTCATGAAATTATCAAAGTAAGTTTACCTGTCGATGGCTGTGGAATACTGAACTATTCTATGTATGAACAGCTAAACCCACTAATAGAGATATTAGACCATTGTCTTTTGTATTCTCTAACACTTATTAAAATTGCACCCCCTTGTTCTCATAATAAAGATTACCATAAATATGAGGTGTAACATACTGTAGAAGCTTTCATTATAATTGGGAAGAAGAAATTTTGGACTCTATCCCAGATGGCTCACAACAACTTTCTGATGAAAAAGATGCACTTGCAATAGCTGTCCTTTTTTATCTAGTTTATAATGCCACAATTAGTTTTGTTATGCCCTTCTGAGAGCTGAAAATTAATAATTAATGTATAATAAAAAATATGGAACACAGAGTTCTGCAATTACGAAACTGTGACAATCCACAAAACCAAATCTACAGAAGCATGGAATTGTTACAATATGGACTTCAATTTCCATCTACAGTCAGAAAAAAAAGCCCATCATTGATTTTCATGAGAGCAAGATTTGAATAATTGATCCTGCAGTTTGAAATCAATAAGATGCCCTTTCATGTGCTGTCCCATGTTGATTTGGTCCTGTTAATCTCTTTCACATCTAAGTAATTCATAGTTAATGACAGAACTGGGTGATTAGCCCTGGCGAGTTTACCCTCTGAATCCTGTGACAAATAAAATGTTATCACTAGAATTTAGGCACACCTACTAACAAGTAGGAGGCAAGTGTTGATAGTTATTTTTAAACTGAGAACCTCCAAATCTTTTCTCTTCTGGCAGTAGATAGCAAAAACCCATAGTTTACCAATTGTAGTATTAGAAAAGGGTAGTAGTAGCAGTATTAGCAGCATAAACCCTTAATTGCAGAGATAAAACAAACAAACTAAAAAACCCCAACTATTAGGGCTGGCAGAATACATTGCAAATACATCGTTACTTTTAGATATCGCTGGTTTAAATCATGTTTAGTACACAAAAATGTGTGCAAAAGTGGACCCTGCCATGTTATTATCCTGCTTTGTTTGGCAACAAAAGTGAGAAGCCTGTTCTGCAATACTTCTAGGATCTTTTATATTACCCATCTCATAGGACAATGCCTTGAGCACTAGGATGTTTCATATTCTCAAGGCGTTGGCCTGATTTTAACCTACCAAACTGCCAAATGACTGTTCATCTTATAAGTGGTAGGTTAAGTGAGGTAAAGCAATATGGTAACAACAAAACAACAGGGTAAGACAAAGTCTGCATCCTGTCTTCCAAATTCATCACAATCACAATGTCCTTAACATTTTGCTCCCCATTTACTTATGCAGCACCACGAAATATTTTTTCACGTGCTCAGAAACAAAGACACGGCACATATGCTGAAAAAACAGCTTTCTAGTTAATTAGTACCTGCTATTCAAGTCACTTAAATTCTGCCTCACTGTCTTTTTTCCTTGAAGCTAGAAAGGCAGTAGATTTATAAACAGATTTAAAGTAAACTTAAATTTTAACAATCACTCGTTTCCTCCCACTTACTCTTTTTTAAGCCATCCAGCTCATATTTTAATGACATCAAAAATTGTATGTCCGTGTTTTACTGCCATGGACATGATGCTGGCATCAGCCTCACCTCCTTGCCTGGTAGGATCGTGCATCAGATTTCTTATATTGAAACATATGAGAGAGAGGGAGGTGATTAGAGAGCCAAGGGCAAATCATACCTGACTAACCTAGTGGCCTTCTATGACATAGTGGCTTCATCAGCAGAAAAAGGAGGAGCTACAGATGTCATCCACCTACATTTCTGCAAGTTCTTTTATACAGTCTCTGACAGCATCCTTCCTGCTAAACTGGAGACATAAGGGTTTGAGGGAGAGACTGTGAGATGAATAAGGAATCAACTGGATGGCTGTGCCCAAAGAGTTATAGTCAATGGCTTAATGTCCGAGCTGAAATCAGTAACGAGTGGTGTCCCTCAGGGGTCCATGCTGGGATAAATACTATTTAATATCTTCATCTGTACATAGATAACGGGACTGAGTCAGCAAGTTTGCTGATGACACAAAGCTGAAAGGTGCAGTTGGTATTCTTGAGGGAAGGGCTGCCACCCAGGAGGACCTTGGCAGCCTTGAGGAGTGGGCACATATGAACCTCATGGAATTCAACAAGGCCAAGTGCAAGGTCCTGCAATGGAGTCAGGGCAATCCCCAATATCATTACAGACTGGGGGCTGAATGGGTTGAGAACAACCCTGAGGAGAAAGAGTTGGGCATGCTGGTGGATGAAAACTTGGACATGAGCTGGCAATGTGCACCTTCAGAGCAGAAAGCCAGCCACATCAGACCTGTGTCCAGCAGTGTGATTTTCCCCCTCTACTCCTCTCTTGGAAAACCTCCCCTGGAGTACAGCATGCAGCTCTGGGATCCACAGTACCTGAAGGACATGAATAGACATGCTAGAGTGGATCCAGAGAAAGGGCACAAATTTGGTCAGAAGGCTGGATCACCTCTCCTGTGAAGAAAGGCTGAGTTGGGGTAGTTGAGCCTAGACAAGAGAGGGCTCCAGGGTGACCTTAGATCAGCCTTTCAGTATACAAAGGGGGCTTTTAAGAAGGAGAGAGAACATTTTACCAGAGCCTGTCAAGAGGTGCCCCTAACACAAGCCACTTTATGATTTTGTTTCTCTATGAAATTGCCATAATCCTCCTGCCCATGTGAAGATAATTCAGACCTTTTTTGCAATGAGAAACCCACTGAGTTCAGATGAGATTTTTGTTCCCCTCTTCCTCTGCTCTGAAAGCTATTCCAGTGTAAAGCACAACCAATTTCTCAGGTGTGCCTGCCTTTCATGACAGAATATATTTGCTCACAAACTCTAGGTTGGCATTATGCCAGATTATTGGTATAATAATAATAGTAATGCTTATTCCTACATATAATTGAGTGGAATGCTTACCTGCATGCAGGCTAATAGATCAAACTGTGGTGCAAACACAGATGACACCAAATATGGGATTTTAACATACAATATTTAACACTGTCGTTCACTATCAATGAAGGAGTGATACCCAGTTGTATTATATTGGTTTACATTTTCTTAGCCAGGGATTGCTCTGGAGACCTTGAGAACTGTTGAAAACAGTTCTGAAAAAAAAAAACATACATGATCATATTTCAGTAATAAAAGATTGTAAGCTACTGAGCTGAAAGGGGGAATTTTTCAGTTAGAAAAGCACAACTGTCTTTCAATATGCAAGGCACCTGTCATCCAACCAGTGATAAAAAGCCAATATCCTATTTACTTTTTACTCAAAGTATTTGAGTTTGCAATCATCAGTTTCATCTATGATAAAAATTGGCAATTCATGGCAATCGTCTTTTTACCATTATTTTCCCTTGCAAGTCAAAGAGAAAAACAATAAAATACTTTATTCATGTCAACGTCCTTTTCTCATTTAGATTTCATAAATAAATTGCCTTTTTAGTACAAAATGAAAAGTGGGAATTATTATTTAATGAAGATTAGTATCCACAAAAACACATATGCATAACTTTTCACAATCATTTTCACATGGCTTTTTCAGTGTAATTTCCTTAATTATCAAATGTATTTTCTTCAATTTATCTTTTCTCAGTGTTGCTTAGAAGTTGATAATACAACAATCTATTAATAAAAAGCAGTAATACTAAAAGAAGCAGAGAAACATTGTGGCTTTGTGCTTTGGCAAGAAATAAAAGAGGAGTAGGTAAGCAATCTATAGAGTGCCATCTCTGCTTAGATTGGATCTCACAAAATATGACATCTTTTCTTGCTAAGTGGTTGTCAGTTTTTTGTGCTTTGCCACCAAATAACAACTGTTTGCCTTTAGACACTTACTCAAATGAAAATACACTGAGCATTTTATTCTGAAAGCTGCTTACCTTCATTTCCTTGGTTTCATTAAAACCAAGAAACTTGCAGGAATATCTAACACTTTCAGAACTGAATACAAATAAATGCTATGGGATTTTTTTAATTAATTTGTCAAGTCTGACTGAAGTTCACATCCTGAGATACCTTCTAGAAGAACAGACACTGAGTGTAATATTTTTTTCTGCATTAATGGTAGGGTCCTAATGGAAGCCATAGAAGCACCGATGAATATTTAACACATTCATGGAGAAGAAAACCTGTATCCAGAAATCCTTAACTTCCTGATTGCAAGAAAATGGAAGTTTATAAAGAAGAGTTATTAGTATTTAATTTGTTTCTAATTTGTTGGGAATTGTTTGTTTGCCTGGTTTTTTTTTAACAAAGCATTAAATAGTAGCTTTGCTTGGAGGGGGTTTGATCTGACCAACTAGAAAAATTTTTGTGTACTCTCACTGTCACATTTTCAGTGTATGTAATAACAGCAACAGAAAAATGAAACCTGATGAAAAATATATATAGATCCTGAAAGAAAGCAGCATGCAGTGGTCTAAAATATGTGGAATCATGTTTAATAAAATTTCTATGTATTTTCTAGGAATACTTCCTGGAAAAGTAGAAGTTTTATTATATAGGAACAAAATAAAGAGACAGACTTAAAAATCAAAACCAGACTGTAATTATAGTTTAAAGATTCACCACTAAATTATGATTCAGATGCTTCTAAATTTAAACTTCTGCTTATTACTAAGTTTCATAAATTTAGCAAATATTTGGTTTTTAACTAAACATTCCTTTCATTTCTACAAGTCTCCATTATGCCAACAGCAGCAGCAGTTTCACCTGACCAGCAAGTCATATCTCCAAATTAAAACCTGTGGCATTGAGGAGCAAAGCAAAAGGAGTACACAAGCCATATATTTCACATTTAGACATTTATAAGCAAACATACACAAGTATAGGTATTAGTATATAAGTTAAATCCTACTCCAAATGAATAAAACTTCAGTATTTTTGCACCAACCAAAATGTTCCATATCCTAAATGAAAAGTCTGCAAGCAAAAAAATGTCTTTAAAAGATGAGTTTTCGATAAGAAGGTAATAAATTTAATAGGTTTTGAGCATATTAGTTTGTATTCTTTGCTGGGAGTGGGGGGGTGGTGGTGGTGGAAATAGTAACTTGAAACACCACACAGCTATTAAAAACACTGTGATTCCAGTTGACTTTTAATCTCCTCAACATATAGTACAATAAGACAATAAGCAAAAAATGCTAAATAGATGATACTTAATTTTAAATTAAGTAAATTTAAAAATTTTAATTTTAAAAGCAGTTTTTAGTTGAACAGCATTCCAAGATGAATAGACTTTTTTTACCATTACATGTTTTTGTTTATGAAACTGTGAAAAAAGACAATATATGAACATATATTATTTAATATTTTTATTGCATTTAAAGCTAGAGCTTTAAAATGAGGAACCAAGGCCCCACTGACCAAACATATAATGTCAAAATTCCTCCTTACAATGTTCAGAGTCTAAAAGCCAATAGTACAGTCACATTTTTTTGTCATACTTAGTATATCTTATTACAGAAGTCAGAATAGCCAGAAACAGTTTAAAACTCTTGAGTTCTTTTAATATTCAGGGAAAGTTCATTAAATAAATAAATAATTACATATATATATATATGTATATATATATGTGTATATATATATGTGTGTGTGTATATATATATATGCCTAGCAGAGGCTTTTTAAAAGAGAAATCAGATTTTTCAAATCTTCTACTAAAACCCAGTAGACCAGCATTTTAAATTGACTATATTTTACTGAGATTTGCTGAACCAGACTTTTAGAATTTATCATTCGTAAGTTTCCTCCCACCTTAACTTTCCTTACATCTTAGATCCCAGATTAGAATATGCAAGTTCTTGTCTAAGAGCATGTCTTCCCAAGCATTGTGAAGATATCTGAGATTCTTATTTATTTGTATGTGTGAATTTGTAGTAAGAATTTTTTTTACAAGTTATCCACTAACTTGTTTTGAAAGGAAGAATATTAGTTCGCAGTCTCCATGTAGGTAAGATTTCCAATGTCTTTGGATATATAATTCAGAACATAGTTGCATTTGTAAGAAATATTTTAAATCCCAGCTATCACTCAGTTGAACACTTCACTAGGTGTCAGAGAAGTCACTTTCACTATTAATGCAGAGCATTTTTATTAAATTCTCAACATAGAGGTCACTGTATGAAAACTAGTACACAGAAAAACAAATTACCAGTTTTTTTAAAATCTCAGAACTACATTTTCTAAAATATCCAAAGAGGTTTGTGTTCTAGAATCTGAATGGCTAATCTGAGATAACATTATCTGTCTGCACATCAAGAAAGGGCTGAACTCACCCCCATGAAATATAATCTGCATGTTGGGCACTTAGAAGCCATCATTCAAGTCAATGATAATTTAATTTTTTATTAACTTCTACTTTTAGATTATCTATTTGCGTAAGTGAAATGTGAATTTAATTTAATCCATAAAATATGAAAAAAATAAGTGTTGGAAGGCTATGTCATGAACTATTGACTTTTACTACACTGTACAGACAGAGGGTCACGTTGCTTCTGTAGACGCTGCAGGATTCTGTTGCATGATCATAAAATATAACTGAAGATGTGTTAGAGAAACAAATCTATTAAATACTTTGCTAGTAAAACTTCTGAAGACAACAAAAATATTTTAAAATAATCTTTAAACATGCTTACCTCAATAAAGAGGTTTCCACATGCAGGAAGTAAATCTTTATAAATTCAAACTCACTGAGGCTCTAGCTGCAGTTTTCTGTATTGGTTGTCTCTGGATATGACAATACAGAACATTACAAATTAGAAAATATAAACACACAATCCATAAAAGCCTACACTCTTCTATTAACTACAGGTAAGTAAATCTGTAGTGGGAGCCTTTATGAAAATCAAAAGGCAGAATCTGGCTCAGAACCATGAATGAAATATTCTTATATGACTTGATAATAAAGCCGCTTGAACTAATATTGGAAAAATAATAGCAATAACAAAATTGTACCAATATTATCAAGGTTAGTTTAATAGTGAAATCTCTTCTATTTGTACCACCATAACATTTTTCAAAACTATTCACTAAGGCGAACTTCAGGCTGAGTAGTCACCAAGTGTTGATTAATAGCCTATTTAACTCCAATTGAATTTAATGTAGCTTCCAGTCATCCAAGTCATTTCCATTCCAAGTTTCACAATAACATTAGCTAACTGACATTGTAAGAGATGTCAAATCAGATGGCAATGATTAGTACAGATCATATTTCTGTGAATTACTTCACACAAAAATATAAAAATTAAATACTTGAGGGAACAGTAACAAGTAATAGAAATCACCTTGGCTTCAAGCAGGAAACCCTGAAGAGAAAGACCTTTAGTTATAGTTGTCTCTATAAAAGGAACTTTGCATTCTTATTCTGAAGCATTCACTTGAAGGACTTGATCTTTTCCTTACTTGCTCATATGGCCCCCAGATTCTTGGGGCAGGGCAGAGTTTTTCACTTATTTGCAAGACATAACACTTTCTTTTCTGTTTTCAAGACTACTAGCTTCTATCAACTGCAGGAACATTGAAACCTTAGAAACCATCTATATAATGCGTCTCCTTGGGCTGATCCTGTGAACTTCATGAAACTCAAGACAACATACTAGTTAGTATGTTTATGGTCTTTTTCCAGAAACACATACAAAATTTTCATTACGTCTGACAGCTTGAATTTTCAATTAAATTTCTCACTTATCCAAGAAAAAAGTCACTTTTGTAAAATGCTCTGTAACATTTGTATTCTACTTTTTTTATTTAGATTGTTCACTTCCCCATAGATGCAGTTTGATTCATGTACACTGTTGGTTATATGCATCTCTTCCAAAGTGATCTCAAAGCTATCTTCATCACTGCAGTGCAGGTAACAGCCGCCAAGTAGAGAGACCAAATGCCACTTCACTGTAGCCAGAGTTCAAACTGTCCATCCTCTGATTAATGAAGAAAAGGGTAAAAAGATTAATTTTAGCATACTACATTCAGATCCTGAACTTCCCCTTTGTTGCATTGGATATCATCAGAGCACATCATGTTTCACTAAAGCTCTCATGGCACACAGTAATGGTGCTACAGCTGCTCAGATCTGACCTAACTCACTAGGCCTCCTCTAACATACATGTCCTTGGAGAACAACATTAAATTTTCTTTTCCCAGTAATTTTTCCCATGAGAAGGATGATTTGGGGTCAATAGCTTTCTCCATAAGCAAGACTTGTCTGAGCAAATCTTTCCCGTAGCACTGAATCAGCTTACCGTCTGTTTTTATCATTAAATTATTAAAAAAGAAAGCAAACAAAGCAAAAGAACACAAAACGTTTCAACATACAGTACCAGGTTTCTCACTCTCAAATTACAATTCCTTTGGATGAAAAGATTTACCTCAGACTGTTACTGATTATAAATACAGTAGTACATATAGGTTATAGACCTAAATATATGTCAATTTATACCAACATTTGACTTTTGGCAAGAAACAAAGCAGAGAAACATTAGTTAAAAATGTAAAAAAAATCTTCACATTAAACCTGTTAAAGGCTTTTTGCAAAAGGTCAAAATAGGTACAAAGTTTCATTGTATAAATTATAACAGCTCAGCACCGAGGGATATAGGATATATCTTGCTGTTGCAGCAGCAAATGTGGCAAAATCACTCTCCTCAGATGTAAGATGGACGCACATCTCCATCCCACAGTTACCTCAGATGTAAGATGCACACCTCCATCCCAAAGTTACCCACCTCCACGGTACAGTTGCCCCTCACTGAGCATGATGTATGACTAGAGGCACTCGAGCTCTGCCGGAACATAAAGAAATAGTATAAAAATAAGTTAAGAATGGGAAGATGTTAGAGAAGACTTTATTATGACATCTGGGATTGGTCTACAGGCTGAAGCTATCTTCTCTGCCATAGGGATGCCTTTTGGGTAAGACTTATACTCTATCTATGCTGAATGATTAGTGATTAAATCTTGTCTGCATATTGCTTTGAAGATGTTTTTGCAGTTAGATACTATCACTAGCAATCTTCAAACCTCAACCTGCCACAACTTTATTAATAAAGAGTGTTACCCTGTAAACTATTAGTGTGAGTCCTTCAAGGGCACTGGCAGCAGGTAATATACTCAAATAAAAGTGTGGAGAGCCAGGAGGGGGTCTCTCTTATGCTGGTGGTCTGTGTCCCTTAGCAAGTCAGTCAAACTGCTCTCCGATCTAGGAGATTGCTCAGCGGAGAGTCTCCATAACGTGACACTGACAGATTGGTTCTTGGCTTTCCTGGGGCACTCACAGAGTAATCAAACACAGAATATTTGAGGAAATCCCTGCTTTCACATGACAAAGACAGGTGCTGACAATATATGTAGCTAAGCGCATTTGCACACAGCATGAGCCAAAAAAGAATTTAGCCCTGCAGTTTAAGCTTTTGCTCTTGTAGTCAGAAGAACTATTTGTGTCTGGCAGTAAGCCAGACATAAGCAGTGGGACTGTACAGCAGGGCTGGAGCCTAAAAGCCTACAAGAGGACAGGTGGAACACCTGAAAAGTAGAATTTGCTGCTAAAATAATATATCTCTGTACCAGCTTGCAGTTGAAGTGTAATTAGCTGTGGATACATAGAACTAGAGGTATTATCATGCTCAGTTAGGTAGCTGCCACTGTCAAGTTTGCTGCTCTTAACATTCCAAAGCAGTTACTCAGAATCGCAAAGATGGTTGTAATGTGTAAAAAGTAGACTTTTAGAAAAACATGCATATAGTAAATTATGTACTGATATTTATCCACATGTTCAGACACACAGATACCACCCACAGTTTTTCTGAAATAATTGAATTGTTTGCAGTGAATCTTTGCCATTTTTTAGTCTCAGTGTGTTTCAACTTTTAAAGTTTTAAACTTCACTGTCTTCTTCTTTTAAACATTTTTCTATAAACTTCTAAATGTATGACAGAGGAGGGAAAGGCCAAACATGGAAGTGAGCTTTTCAGAGTGCTAGAGCAGATTCTGAACTTTAGTGCTTATTTAACACTGTAACAAGCTCATTTCAATCATTAAGTGGAGATCTAAAATGCAAAACAGCAACAAAAATATTCACTTGTTTTTAAGAACCCTCCTAAGCTAATTTATATCATGAAGCCATTAAAATATTCCAGATAAGAAACCATGTTTTCACAACTCAGTTGAAATAATTTCAAGCACCTACTAAATTATCACATTAAATAGAAATGCTGCAGTGTTTTCTTATTAATTTTGTGTATGGGCAGAGCTTTTCACAAGGTTGCTTATGTACAAGCTATCATATACCTTAAATTTATGTATTTCTGTATAAAGGCAAAATATAGTAGTAATTTGATTAACACTTTAGACTTACTTACAAAGCTGTCACAGTCTCTGGTGTTTGTTATTTGTGTACCTCCATTTTTACTTAGTCATAATCTGACAAAAACTAAACAGTGTGTCTTGTCTTACGATCACGTGGAAACATGGATTCTTTAAAGCTTCTTTTTCAGACTTTATATAGAAATACACAGGGTTTGAGATGTGATGCCTATATTACCAGCCACTGGAATACCACTAGGCTACAATCTTACATCAGTCCTTTAAACATCTCTGTTCATTTCCTATCTTCTTTTCAATATAATGGCAGAAACACACCTTTAAAATAACGTGCTGCTGAAGTCACTGCACTGGTCTACAGAAACTAAATGTAGTATTAAGTTGTTTCAAATGTGAAGTTTCTTGTGTCTGATTTGGAGTCCATTATGGAAGCACCTAATCTATTTCTTTAATATATCACTGAGTGGATGCTCAGTAAATAGATGAACAATAGCTTACAATTTGATCATTAAGGCCAGTGACATCCTACATTTCCAAGCTGATGGGATCTGAATACTGCCCATCGTGTCATGTGGTCTTAACATTAGGCAGAACAAAGCAATGGATTAATGGCTTAATTTTATAATTTAAGTGAAAGCTAACTACAGAACAAAAGGAGCAGGTAAATGAATCACAGCAAGTTATTCATCCACATAGTCAAAGAAGAAGGAATGAGATTCAGATGTCCTTGTTGCTTTACTCATGATACTACATCTATCTAGATAACAATATTCTCTGCCTTTTCATCTCTAAGAGTTCAAATTCTCTCAGGCTTTGCACTAGTCTGGTTTCTGCTGTCACAGGACACAGATCCAATCCTTTGGGAGTAAAAAATCTGCTCACAAGCTACAGCTGTCTAATACATGTAAAAGATGTTCTCAAAGGTGCCAACACCTGGTCAGCATGGCCCTGAAATTGTATTGGCTGCACAAGACTTGTAGTTAGCTCAGCCAAGAGACACAGCTGTCCATCATTCCTCTAGAAGGAAGTTCAGTTCAGTTATTCTGCTACGGAATATATTTGCTTCGATTTATTCCTTCTTGATATTCAGAATGTTGTAATTCTGATACTAGTGCTTCAGTGATCTATCCTTCCCCATAAGCTCCCCATGCATATGCTTTCTGTGTTTAACTTCTTTTTTTTCCTGTCTGTTTTCTGGTGGCTTTTGAAAAAATCAGACTAAAGGAAAGAAATAATCATTGCTTCTTAGAGCAAAGGAAGAGCTCAAACACAGAACATGGCCTGACTCACTGCAGTGGTTTGCCTTCTGCTTCTTGTATTTAATCACAGACTTCAGGCTACTTCCATTTTTTGTTTTCCCCCTGATCTTCGATCTTGATTTTTCTGCAGTGTTGTATTCCTTCTTCTTGCCATAATCTCCCAATCTTTATTCTATTTATCCCTAAAAAGCCCTTCTGGTAATCAAAATTGAATTGAAAATTAAATAAATTTTAAATATATACTTCTTCACAAACGTAGTTATTATAGCCCAGAACTGCCCTTGTGCGCCTCTATGAAATGCTTCAGTTAGGATTGGCCTCTTCAGAAAACCTTTGTATAGCCAGAGAGCTAAAAAGGCACTTTGAGAGCCCATCAACGCTGTGATTCACTTTCTGGAGGTACTTCATTTTCTGTTTACCACAGGGAGAGTGGTGGGGGTGATTGTGCAGTAATAGTCCTTCTGGCAATGCCTTAGCCAGCTGGGAGGAATCTGGTCTCGTTCCTAGGTAAATGACAGTTTGAGACATAAGACGATAAGTAATGCTGTTGTTTTCAAAAGAGTATCTGGCTTCTGATACACTCACTGGTCCCCTGCAATGTGGTAGCAGAATTCTCATAAGCCGTTTTATCCAGCTAAGCAGAAATTTGGCTGGGTGTGCTTCCTTCATGTCCTCCACGTGTATGGAATGAAACCAACCCTAAAAAGCAGTCAAACCCGTGTTTTGTCAGAAATATGAGCTGAAAAATCATGTTTGTTTCTCATTACCAAATACAGAGGTTAAAGCAGGAAAAAAGTAAATTGGGTACTTTTCAAATACAGTTGCACAACAACAGTAGCAACCATATAGCATTTCTTCAGAGACTGAACACTTAACTTGCATTCTAATGGAAAGGATTATGTATGTAACATATGTAACATTGCCATCTAGTGACGTCAGCTGTAACAACGTGCTTGAACAGTTCCCAGATGTATGCACAGCCAGCTCCGGTCACAATAACCTCCTTCCTTCTTCCCGGTCTTCACAATTTATTATTTGGCACTCATATTTATTATATACCTTCTCCTACATTTAAACTGGAATTGCGTAAGAATTTTTGAATGGGCATCTAACACAATTTAAAGGACTGTCAGTAAATGAATAAGGAAGTTACTCAAGGAGGCTAGGAATAAGCTCACATTACTTCTAAAAAAATGAAAAGGTTTGTTCTTATAGCCTTTTGGTTGTGTGTTACTATATCTGCTTGTCATGGTTTACAAATGGTATTCTTCAATTTAGTAGTCCCACTAAAACCACACTGCCACTCATTCTACCTCCCCCCATAATCAAAAGAACAAAAGGCAAAGATCATGGGTGTGTCGCTGCCACGGCCGCCCGGTGGCCTGGCAGGAGGCAAGGCAGTGTCCTGGTTGGCGACCAAAGGGACACAGTCCTCGTGGCTGGTCGGAGCGCTCTGCTCAGAGGCACACAAAAGGAGCAGGCTGCAGCTTGGATGTTGCCGAACAACGGGACTGCGGTGAATGAGGTAGAGGGACCTCCCCGGTGCCTACAAATCCAGCTTTATTGATAACACAAAGTAACAAGGAGCAACGCTGAAAGGAGAGCACGAGAAAAGGCAGGGAGGGAACCAGAGAAGCCTTTTTATGGTGCTCTAAAAGAGGGAGGAACTAAGGGAAACAGTCCAATAGGGAGATGATGGGAATGACAGGTGCCAATAGGGAAAGGAACAGGGGAGAACTTTCTGGAACTTATACATAGGCAATTAAACTGATAAATATACATAAACAGATGAACCAATAAGGACTAAAGAACAAGAGAAGGGTCTAGAAAGAGGGGAGGAGATGTGGCAGTGGCAATCACCCAGAAAAGGATGGCCTTAGGTCTGATGGTCATCCTATGAGCTGGCCTCAGACCTGCCCTCGGGATTGAAGTCAGGAGCAGGAAAATTGATCCATTTAATGACACCCAGCCCCGAGGTGGGCTGGGTCACCGCAACACATGGGTTGAGATAAGAACAATTTACTGGAAACAGCAAAGAGATAAGAAGATGAACAGTAATAGCAATGAAGTAATAACAAAAGGTATAAGATGAAACAATTTACACGGAAAGCCTGTGACAAATGCTGGTTGGCTCCTCCCCACTATGTTTTCTGCACACCGGAAGGAACACCCTCCTCCTGGGAAGTGAGAACCTGGCAATGATGTGAGGTAGAACAGAACCACCTCCGCACCATGCCCCTTAAGCTGCACCCCCTCCCCACCACTGAAAAAAAATTAACTCAGTCCTGGACAAAACCAGAGCACACTAGAGATATTTTCACTAAAAGTTCTGTGTTTTCCCCAAAATCAGCTTCTGGAGAACTTTCCAGCTCATACTTAAGAAATGAAAAAATTAATACCTCAAACAGATCCAACTATTAGGCAGTGGTGGCACTGATGTGAACTGTCATAAACAAGGGATATGCAACCATTTCATACACATGGAAATAATCTCTTGAAGGGGACTTAATTGCATGCCTCAAATGAAATTGAGCTTGGGATAAGTGTAGGTTATACGAGATCAAATATGTCCTCTCTCTTCTCCAGGATAACCTTAGACTAGATGCCTAATTTTAGACCAACGACTTCAGATGAGCACATTTGCACCCAGGAAATTGTATGCATTCAGAAAGCTCAACAGATCTATTCTTCCTTAATATTTCACCTCAGCATTCAACTGTTTGGATGGCTTCCTTATTTTCCCAAAGGAGAGGGCTTTCCAGCATAGAAGAGATTATGCAGTAGCTCAGCTTCTCACACACAACTCAGCAGTACTCATTGGATAGATGGCATTCTGGGGAAGCAGGCACATACCATAAAGACATAATTGGTACATCCATGACATCATAACCAGACATCTGCTCTTGTGGTACACTAAAATGGACTGAGAAAAATAGGAGAATTTTGTGGTAATTATAATATATCCACTGACTCTGTAGGCCCTCTTATGACAACTTGATGCATACAGATGAAAGCATTTGTTCTGCTTTTATATAGGACAATGGAGAAAAAGCCTCAAACTTTGATGACACATTAATTATGTGCTGAAGGTCACCCCAAGTAATTTTCATCCAAGTGATTTTGCCTTTTTTGGTTAGGTAAATGCTTACTTACACTTTTTTTCTTCCTTCCCTCTTTCTTCCTGTTCTGGAAAACATCAAAAATGCCTTGGGCTTTTTCATATATCTACCATTTTGAATAATTTTTGGTTGAACTGGAAAATGAATCACAATATCTGCAGGAAGCTTTAAACTCTTACAGTCTGTCACAGTCTCAAAAATACAGTGTGAGTGCATTACCTTGCCCCAAAACGTTTCTTGTCCCTCAGAATACCGCAATGCTAGTTACAGAGCTTTAATTTTATGCTTAAAGAAGGCTTTTATATACAAATGCACAGTTTCATAAGGCGCAATACTTGTGAAGAGCTACCAGCTTGAACTTATCCATGAATTGTAGTGTCCAGAATGTTAAATAGAATGTTTTGTTTGATTTTCTTTATGATTACAGGGACAGTTTATGGAAGGTATTCAAAATGTCAGCTATACTTATTTTTCTATAGAAATATATGAGCATTTCCTTTTGTATTGGCTTTAAGGTTTACAAAAAAGAAAAAACACCAGTCACAATCAGAGACTTTTCTTAGAAAAGGCAAATACATATTTGCTGATAGGCAAAAAGCACTGGGATTTAAATTTGAAACTTTAAATTCTATTTCTTTCCATCAAAAATTGTACCACATGTTAAAACACACAACAAAATACAAAATTGCACCCTAAATATATATTGAATTTTTTAATCACAAAAATTAGGCGATGAAATTACTGTACATTGTGCTTTACTACATAAATGAATGGAGTGAAATTAAAATAAATTAATAATAAGGGATGCAAAAAATGTAAATGGACACCTTTCCCTGTAATCTTTTCTGAAAAAAGCTCCTGGATCAATTTAAGGTAGTGATAACTTTTAGCTAAAGCAGCCAGCTTATATTCAGGCAATGTTATCATTATTCAAGGGAGAGAATTATATATTCTGGGAATTGGAGTGCATGCACAAAATTTGACAGTGATGTAAATTATCAAGCCAATGTCCAGAGGGAGCATGCTGTAAATAGGAATCATATCTTTAATTTAATCCTCACTGGTATCATAGCCTGCCTCTAAAACAGCTGAAATTGGAAATTTTGCAGAATAAAGAGAAAGGTTTAACTCTGGTCTCAAACAAATGTTTGTTCATCCTCCACAATACAGGGCAGTGTGCATCTAGCTTTCTCCAAGACATAAGCCTCTAGTGGATGAAACACAAAAATTAAGAACCAGTCTCAAAAACTTCCTAGTGAAAGAAACTAATTTAAAATTCTCTCCTGCCTTACCTGTGGATAACTTCTCCATTCAATGTCTCTTTTCAGCAACATGGACAGTTTCTTTCTCTTCTAAACACCATCCCTTTCTTCTAATGCTTTCACTTTCTTTCATGTGTAGGTGGTGGTTTTGGCACAGAGTCTGCTGAGGACTGCTGACAGGGTCTGTGGAGTAAATACTGCACCCCATGGAGGTGTCTCCACCTGCTGACCATGACTAATGGAGAATTTCAAAAGGTAGGGCAAAGAGGTAGGAGGAACCCAAACCCATGACAAGAAGCAATTTTCTGTAATGATGTCCTGGATTCATCCAGGATGTATTTTACAATGGAGTAGCAATGCAATTTTAGTCTATCTGTCTACATTTATATATATGTAGGGTTATTCTTGTTCATTTATTGCAGAAACCCTTTGAGGCCTCAGTCAAAACCAAGTCTTCTCATACTGGGCATGATAGCAGTAAATACTGTGAATGCAAATGTTGTCACAAAGACCTCCAACAGACTAAGAAAAAGCAGCACTACTACGAGAATTTTACAGAGAGAAAACTGAGAAATTAAGTGCCTTGGTCAAGGCCTGCAGGTGTCCTGTAGAAGACGGTTTTTCCCTGAAGACCACATCAGTATGAAATCTCTGCAATGATGAAGCACAGTCACCTGACAGCACACTTAAAGACGTTCCATGAATACGTTGTTAGAATAACACCTTTTGCTAGCTAAACAGTGATAGTGTAAAAAATGAAGTTTTCATCAGATGTATGTGAAACATTAATAAGTACAAAAAGAAAAACTAGAAGAAAAATTAGATGGTCACTTCAAATAGTAAGTAGTTTAATCCAGAAAGACACTGACATAAATCCTTTCCTGCAAAATTTCTGATGTTCACTGGAAATCAAGTTTTGTTTGAAGCCAGTACTATACATGTTACTTTAATAAATACCCACAGCAATGAATATTTATAATTTTGTAATTTTAACAATGCAGAAGACACTATGTATCAGTGCTTGCAGTGTTATTACTACAATTCACATCTAACTACAGGCATTACAAATAATGTTTTTGAAAGAATAGTACTTTAAAAATGTTACTAATTAAGGTAAGAATATTGTGTTGCCCAGAATAGAAGATTGTTGTGAAGTAAATTATCCTTAAGAAGGAAAGTTAATGTCTTAAAAATGCAATGATTGCAAAGGCAGAAGAGAGAGAAATTGCCAATTTCAAAGGTACAGATGGACAGCATCCAAAACACAGCAGTCCCAAAGATATTTTTGTTTATCATTTGGATTTATAGAGTAACATGCAAATTCAGAGCAAACAGATTCTATGGATGATTAGTTTCCTAGCTTTATGTATGTCAGCTCTTCATTTTACAAGGGGATGATCAGGTGAACAGGAAATACTATTGAGTGCTTCTCTGGCTGTCTGCCATGCTCCAAATGATGGCTAATAAAATTACACCAACACTCGAGAGATTGTCTTAAAAGTAAAAAAGAACATTTTAAGGTGAAAATCTGAACATTGTTAAGTTTATCTCAAGAAATAGTATACGTCTAGAAGTTACTGCTTTATTATAATACAAATATTCTGGGCTTTGACTTACTTTCCCTAACATGCTTTCTGTTAGCTGTATAAATAGTTTAATGTCCTTTTACTTACCCTTATGCAGGGAAAACTGTTTACACATTTTAAAAGTTTCAAAAAACTGGTGTTTCTGTGCTGAAAATATCACTGTGTGATGTTTTGACTAAATCATGCATTAAAGTTTTCAATTGTGATTGGTTTTAACTGAAAAAGAAGTGAGAAGCAACTACAAAGCATTGAAAGGATAATAAATATTAGATCCTGCCCTTGATTTCTTCCATTATAAATCTGATAAAATTATAGGAATAATGAATGCATCTATTCAATATCATCTAGCAGCAAAAAAAAAATTTCATCAATAACACTCAAGGATGATGGAAAAAAAGCTCTTCAATTTTTAGGTGCAAAATAGCTACCTTTAGTTCTTAAAGCAAAAAGAAAAAGGTAATTTCTGAGATTATCTTGTATAAAGGATTGTTGCAGAAAAATGGTCCAATCAGTCCCCTAAAAAACTCTGATACAGTGGAAATTCATCATCATCAATGACTATGTTCAAGGCACGCAAGGCTGTCTACTCATTTTTTGATGCACATCTACTACCCAAGAAAAGCATCTCAGCTGTAGAAAATGGTTCATGACATAAAAGCTAGGCTGCAGATCCTGGTATCCCTCAAATCAGAATTTCAAGATGCAGCAGGGAGTTTTCACATGACCAAATTGATGTCTCTGCAGTTTGTTATATTAGAGACTTCCTCTATTGAAGCAGCGTTGTGGGATTCTGTGGGATTTTTGTGTTTCACTGATGCACCTACACTCCATAGCAAATAAACTTTGTGAAAATGAAAACCAGAAGAAGTGTATATGTTTGTCAAATAATTGGTTATGTCACTCATCTGGTAATTTAAAAATCAAGCTGGGTTCTAAATGTGTGCTGCTACTTATGATTGCTTCTTTAAATGGATTTTAATAAATAATTGTTGTATAGATAATTCACAAGAAAGAATGAAATCTATTTCACATCATCATTACTTTCCTATCAAGAGCCAGCAGAACTACATGCTTGTCAGAGGAGTAAAAACCTACACTGTAAATACACGGGAAGCATAATCATGTGGATGACATTTCTACAGAGCAAGTGAAATTACAATTTAGAACTGTACAGACATTAAGAATGTAATGATTTTTCTTGTAGTAGTAGAGCACCTTACTTAAAATATCCCTCTTGCCCATATAACGCTGTAAAGTTGTTCAGTGATACACTGCAATGTACAGTTCTGCAATTCTTTGTCCCTTTTAAGGAAGTAACACATTTGATTGTAAGCTCTTTAGCCTAGAAAACCTCTCAAACAGCCTATCCCCATGAAGAAATGATGGGATTAGTGCTGAGCAGCATGAGAACCCCAAATGGCCAGGTGCCATAATTGACTGAACTGCTCTCATGCTGGTGGAAAACAGAGAGCTGAGAGTCACATGGGCATTTTAGTAACACCATAACCTGCAGCTTTGTTAAGTGGTGGTTTTGAACTCACGAGTGATAACATTTTTTTTGTCGTTCTGAGCAGCACATTCATTCCCTATTGTATAACTTACATAGTGCTGTTCCCTTTCTGGAAGTGCCAGCAGCAAGAAGACGATGAGCAGGGATTAATGGTATGGAGGCAGGTGGGCTGTATGAACAAAAAAATTGCATCATTGCTGAAAAGACCTGAAATGCTAGAGCTGCCTGTGTGCAATTCTCATCTCTTCTTGCTCCTGAAACAACATAACTCTAAGGGGTGGCTCAGCTGAGAAAACTAATCTGAGCTAAAAGGAAAATGAAGCAAGCACCCCAGACTGAACAGCTTTAATAGGTGTGGACAACAAGGATAACTAAGGTTTTCCTTACCAAGACACCTAGCACCTAGCAGGATCTTATGTTAAATACATTGCTAATGTAGAAATTGTCCTTCTCCAATATTATTGATTCTCTTTATTCATCTATCCTCTATCCCCTTAAATTTCTTTCCACATAAATCCTTGGACTCAGGTTTGAAGAGTGGCTGAAAGAATTCATCTGGCTTTTTCTGGACTAATGAAATAAGAAATGGTTATTTCCAGAAGCCATATCACACCACCTAATATTAATGTATCTTGTCAGTAATATCCCTTTCTGTTTAATACAGCAATGGCTACGTCTTCTGCAGAGGTCAGGATATTTTCAGTCTCCCTGTAGATTGTCTAAATTAAGATGTGCTGATAGAGTATTCTCTGCATTTCTGGAGATGTACTGATACGGTAGCCTGTGCTTTTGTTCTAGTGCACACATGGGTTGTCATTATTCTCTGTATATTTTGTCTTCTTAGCAGTGGGGGGAAAGATTGGAGCTGGTAGATATTTCAACCTAAATTTAAACAATTTGAGCCTTAATATTTTTACATTAATTGGAAGATTCAGAGATTTTAAGTATCTGTCAAAATATTGTCAAAACCTGTGGATGGACAAGGTTCAGAACCTTTACATCTGCACTTTCACAAAGCCTCCTGCCCTGTGAGATATATGTCTTTTGGGTTTGGGCAGTAGTTTCTGTCCTGGCTGCTGTCTTCAGAACATGTAAATAGCGAGTGTATGGAGTAAGAGGTCTGAAGTAGCAGATGTAACAGATAACTGCTCTGATCTATTGATTCATGCATTTTAAGCATTAAAGGTATCATAATGATGATCTAGTCTGACCTCTTAAATGATGCAGGGCAAGGAGTTGCAGTGGGCAATTTCTATATTAATAATCTCTGTTTGACTTAAACCATATTTTTAAGAAAGTTATCCAATCTTAGTTCTTCACATGATGAAGAACCCACCTCATCCCTTGCTGAGTTTTCCCAGTGATTAATTACTCTCACTATTTAAATTTCTGATTTATTTCTAGTTCAAATTTGTCTAGCCTCACCTACTAACCACTGCATCTCATTAGACCTTTTCCTATTAGATTAAAAAGGCATCCACCACCAGAAATGTCTTTCCTGTACAGTTACTTAAATAGAACAATCAAGTCACCTTTTAACCTCTTAGATAAACTAAACAGATTGACTTCAATTAACAAGCCTCCATCCTGGCTTCAGGTAAAAGTAGCAGTGGTACTCTTGGGAAGATTTTCATGAAATAAACCACATTATTTCACCACATTTTTTTTTCCAAAGCTTTCAGTACAGCTGCAGGTGACTTTGTTTCACTTAGTAACATCCAGCAGAAACAGGAATAAAATGTCTCTTTTCTTTCCTCAGCTCCACAAAAGCATTTGAGTGTGCTAATGCTGATTGTTCCCAAAGATAACTTTATTCAGTCATCTTCAGGAGCCGAATTTGTTTGCCATTGCAAGCTAGACCCCTGAGATCCAGATGTTATTCAAGGAGAGAGCTGGACATGTAGGACTGGGGCTCAAAGACAAAAGCAAGCTGAGTAGGAAGAGAGACAAAAAAGCAACACATGTTTCTACAAGTTGGCTTCTAGCAGATTTGCAAACTTATTGGAGACTGGGATTCTTAGCCTGTAGCCTTTTCTGGATTTAAACACATAAGTCATCCACTTAGAGAACGTCTTTGAAGTATATAAAACTAAATTCTCACTTCCAAAAAGAAAAGGAAGAAAGGGAAAAAAAAAAAAAAAGAGATCTATTCTACTACACTAGAGAAAAAGATAGCATCCATTCTACTCTAAAAATGATGAAGCTAAATATTCAAACTTCACAGAGACTGAAAAAACGAAATTGAGTATGTGCATGACTGATGAAGCCACTCATCTGGGAAACAACAGTCAATGCCTTGTTTATGAATGTTGTTCAGTACAGGTTTAGTACAAAATGCTTTAGCAGGCCCAGAAGCAGGGAGTCCTTTCAGAGGTGACTGCTCTTGTTAAGGAATTACATTGTCTTTCTCCTTCTCTGATCATGTGTTTTCCTATTGATTATATATAGATATACACTATTATAAAATGCAATGATATAATTGTATAATTATAAATTGAAATTCATTAGATATAAATATAGAAATCTCACTGCAACTTCCACCACATCCTACTTTAACCACATCAAATTCTTCTGTGAATTTGGACCATGCGTTTTAAGCCAAAGAGAGGCATTTTGCCAGCATCTGTCATTTATTTTCTTGTGGTGTTGATTTTATGTTCATCAGTGTAAGCCATGAGTACTTTTACCTTTAGGTGACTGCAATGCGAATCAAGGTTGCTCACCTAGTTGAAACTGATGTTAAAAACTCTGTTTTGTTATTTTGAAATATGTGTTTGTCCATACAAACTTTGTAAAACATATATTGTGCATGTCATCCCCTTCAAACCCTCTGAAGGCCATAAGGATGCTTAATTCCTGGTAAAAGCACTATCAAAATTTCTGTCACAATGGTATGAAGCAAACACAAAGAATTCAAGTCTAAATGGTGCAATTATTTTCTATTTAACTATTGTGTGGCTTTTTCCTTAAAGGGTTCAGTTCTATAAGAATTCCGATGATGTTGAAATCAAAGCTTTTTATTATGGTTAGAAAATCTATTAGACCAAGTCTGTCTCTATTCATTTATTTGTATATAGACTTGCTATCCACATAATGTGGCTGCTGACCACACAAATAAATATAGACATATTTTACTTGTTTTCAAAGAAAACAAATATTAAATATTTCTTTATCAAAAAAATGTTTTGTTTTTCCACAACCCAACTGATTTTGTATTTACTACTTGTAACAAGCAATTTTTATTCGTTTTTCCATCTCTGTATGTTGTAAAACTGGTGCATTTCCAAATGTGTACTTGATGCCACTCTTCTATGAAGATTATAGCTAATGATAAGAAACTTTAACGTTTCAACATGTGGAAGGAAAAGCCGGGGGATGTCTATCAGGAGTGAAGAATGTGTTCAGAGGCTCTGTACTGCTTAAGTCACCACAGCAAGGAGAGAATAGAGGATAGATAACATCAGTGCGTTATTGATGTTCCTATCATGAAGTTGAACATAGGTGGCAGATTGTTCAAAGGGGAAGTTACTGTCATTTTGAAACATACAGGCATCAAACATAATCAGACTGATTAGTGTTCATGAAGATTCCGTGGTGATGGGTGAGATCTTGCAGTATTATGGAATAATATTTTCTCTGACTGTAATATTCCTAAACCTTATCCAGTGGACTACACTTTGATATGTGCATCAGAAACACTGGAACATTTGGGCATGTCATTCTTTTTGAAGACCCCTGTGCTTTTCAGGAGTTGCAAGGGGCAGCCAGTTTGTGGGAACCTGACTGTGTAGTAATTTGTACATAGTGCATTATAAAGGATTTGCATGTGCTGAAATATGGCATAGTTGTGTTCAGTCTGCAACAGCTAGCCTTCATCTACTTCTGTACCCAGAAATGCTTGAGATGCCATTTCTTTGTGTTTCAAGAAAAATTTGCTCTGAAACACATTGAAATCCTGACCTGTTGTGTTTGACTGTCAGGATGGTTCCATCAGGAAGATCATAATAGGAGCACAAGAGAGCCTTGGTACAGTGATTCTGACAGGGATTACAGGCTATAGGATCTTTGTGGTTTTTTCATGGTGCAGACAGAGGCTACCGAGAAGGGGTCTCAGGCTAGTGGCTGTGGCAACATTGTCCACAGCATGAAAACTCGTGTTTTCATTCAGTCATCACTGACCACAAAACAGAAGGTGCATTTTTTGCTGCATAGGTATTCGTTCCCACCCTGTTCTTTTTTCACTTTCTGTGGAGAAGGTTAATTCCTCTTTTCTTAGTTTAGATACTACTGCTGACACACAGTCTTCACCAATGTTATTTACAGAGTCAATATAGAAAATGTGCTTCTGTGTGAGTAGAAATAACTTGCATTTCTTTTAAAGTATATGTCACATATACAGTGTGTTTACACTGAATTTGTCTAGTGTATAAAGTCAATCTACAAACCCTAAACCTAGGTACTTGTTCACTTTATTGTCTCAGAGAAGCAGTAGGACCCTGAGTTCAGGTGTGTTTTTAATAGAAGAACTTAATGAAAAAAATGTTTCCTAAGAGTATTACAGCCATTTGTCTAAATGTCATAGATGTTCCACAGATTGTATAGTCAGCTTCTTCAGAGAGGAAAAAGAAGATTGCCTTTTTGGATTATCATTTTGCCCTTTCTCTAAGATGCTCACATTAAGACGAATTAAATGATTGCCTAAGAAAGCCCTTTGAAGCTTAGTGGAAGCAAGCATCTTCCAAGCAATTCTCTAATTCACAATCTCTCTCCTTCCATACTGTAACTTTAATTAGTCCCGTTATGATATTCAACAGTAATGGATTCAATTAGATAACTGAATGACCATGTCTTGTAAGTAATTATGAATGTTTTCAGCTAAGACAACCAGTGTGCCGATTTTTAAAAGTGAATGAAAAAGTGTCTAGCAGATTAATTCTCACGTATAAACTCTTGCTAAAATTTTCAATATGCAACATTTATTTGGAATGTCCCCACATTAACAATTACCCCAACAGTTTCCCAATTACTCTTCAGAATATTTTCTTCCCATACCTTATTTCAAGCTCTATTTTTGTAAATGCTCTGCAACATACAGTGCCTGTGCTGGTAAACGGGCTAAGCTATCAGTGAGTAAATGACTTTGGAAATTAGTTGGAGGTTAATTCTTTGCCTCATTGGCCCCCCCAAAGTAGCCAAACTGTAATTGATTTTGATGGCATTCACAAAGTGCCTTGGCCTGTTGAATAATGAAGGAGCACTTACAGAGACAGCCACTGAATAGAGCAACAATTATGCGGGGTATCAATGAGACATCATTAAAAGTTTAATGCTTCCGCACTTAATCAACTTTGCCCTACCTTTAACAGCTTTGTTGCTTTAGGAAATCTGCAAAGTTTCAAGTGTCAGTGTGTTGTACATGTTTTACATCCATCAATTTAGAGAAATGTTCACTCAGGGTAAGCATGTCTAGTCCTGACATATTTAAGGAGCTGTTAAAGCATAAAAGAAAAATGATAGACAATTACTGGTGCTGGGAAAATGTCAGGCCCTTCATGTGTGTGCTGAATGGAGCATTTGTCACTCACATGGTCACAGTGCCCTAAGGACAGCATCATCTTACTCTATTTTATGATTACTCACAGGTAACATAAGAAATGTCAGATTTTTTTAGTCATAACAGATTCAGCCAATCAGCTATCAAGTAATTCGTCTCCAGGGTTTTTAGCTGGTTTATGCAATTTGTTTTATGATTGACAGTGGTGATTATAGCCATGTCTTAACAGTAATTTATTGAGCTTTTTATGTTTGTGTTAAATAACTACTGAAGTAGAAGTTGTGAAAAGTTTAAGCTAATGAACCTATGCTATACAGTCGTGATTTGTACACACTTGCTAGCCACCTCAGTCAGTGTCTGAGGAAAAAAGTGCCTAATTTACTTTACCTTGCATGTGGCAGTCTGCTAAGCAGTAATGAATGGACACAGGACACTAAGGTCACACTGGTATTTAAAAACACCACGCAATGTAGGATGAGGAGGATTTTTGAAGGCACGTGTAATATCATTCCTCTAAAGAGAGTTTTGCTATGCATTGTTAAAGTTTTGGGATAGTAGCTCTGTGTCTGAATCCTGAACCATCAGTCCCACTTACTTCAAAAACCATAGCAATATCACCCCCTTGCAGTAAAAAATGGGGTAGAGGTCATGTTTCCTGATATTAGCATGGAATATGGGATCTCTGTGATTTAAGCAAGGTGGCATCTTTTTTCAGACTAGGTCTGGATAGCTCTCTTCAGTGTTTGTACTATGCCTCCCATTAAAATCCAGGCCTTATCTGCACTTCCTGACACACTCAAAAAGTATAGATCTTGGTACTTACCACTTAGAAGTTACTCCAAGATGTGTTTCTGCCTCAAGGAAAAGTACTTCATCAAGCTTTATCTATGTGTGTCTTCTAAAATTATGATTCTGTTTCCAAAATAATCCCTTTAAAAAACATCTTCAAATCCTATAAAAACATGGAATATACCTCTTCTACTAATAAAGAAGGAGGACCAAGCTCAATCCTGAAACCAAGCAACATGTCATGACTTAAAATACTTAGATTTAGTATCTACTACAGCAAACTTGTCTTGGTGAGAGCTAGCTGGCGTGTGTAGAGTACCAAAGACTGGATTAACGCATAAGCCTTGTGAAGCATTGAGTGTGAATTCTTGAATTCCATTTCTGAATGTTCTCCCTGGCTTTGTTTCATAGATATATCTGTGAACTCTATTTCTGAGCATTCAAAGGTATTTCTCACTTGAATGAATTTGCAAAACTAGTAGCTTAATCTCCAGGAAGAACTTTTATTTGGCTGTCTCTGACCACCATTAATGTGGTCTTCCTTCTCTAAGTGCTGCACACAGACCTTTTTCTTCTTTAATATGATGAGCTTTTTTAACTCTGTGCTTGTCATAATGTGAATTTGAAACTGAACAAGACGGAAGGGAGCCCTTTTTTTTTTCTGCAGGATTTCCATGTCAATAATTTTTAAAAAAGTACAGTAGATAGTGGGTGAAACAGGGAATATTAGCGGGGAAATAAACTATTTTTATGTTGTTGTCTGTCAGGTGGTGATGTGTTCTGTCCCTGCCTCTAACATCAAGTTCATGAATATTTCTGGACTTAGCTCCAAATTTCTGTAGATTCTTCTTTTTCTGACTCCTGTAGCTAAGGCACTTGGGCTCTAGTTTGCAAACATATTAAGCACACTTAAATCCACCTGTCATAAAAAAATCTTATAATATCAATAAAAACTCATCCCTGTTCTTTATACAGCAGGTAGTCATATTACTAAAACTCAAAGTATGAGAATAGATTAGGTAGATCCTCTTCTTTCTGTTCTTTAGCCTTCTATTTCAATCTTTCAGTTCCTGAATGATTTGTCTGTATGCATGAAAATCTGAAAAAACCTTTATTTTTATTTTGGCTAAAATATTACTGTTTAATGCCTGTGGGAAGTCAGTTTTTTGTGAACTCTCACTGTACTAGGAGAAAGATCTATAACTATAAGATACCTCCTCTCTCTAGCAATGTTTTTCCAATATTTTAATCTGAATGTATGTCATGTCAACCTCTGCTGGCAGCAAAGTACCAAGCAGCCACTCACTTCTCCCCACCCCTTCTCCCCCCTCAGTGGAATCAGGAGAATTGAAAAAAAGGCAAAACCCATGCATTGAATTAAGAACAGTGTAATAACTGAAATCAAGCAAAAGACTAGTAACTAGTAATAGACTGAAAAGTCCTTGATTTAGTTCAGGCACTACTTAACAAGAACTAAAACATCAGTGTATTATCAATATTATTCTCATACTAAATCCAAAAACACAGTACTGTACCAGCTACTGAGAAGAAATTAAGTCTGTCCGAGATGAAACCAGGAGAGTGTGTTCTTCTGATAAATGAATACTTGTTTCTCCTTTTACAGGTCAAGACCCTGTCTCCCACTCTATAGCAGTAAGTTTCCCTTTTCTTATTCTTTCTTTGTACTGGTGGATGTAAATTCTTTGGTGCCTCATTCTCCATATTTATTTCAGATGTATCTCAGGTGCTCAATTCAACCTTGCAACCCACTTAGTCAAATGTCTAATTTTAGATCTTTGCTGATCATCCCAAACTTTGAGTCCCTTTTCTTATAAACTTCACAAGTGCTCCAACCTTTTGACATCTCAGAGTCTTCAATAACCTTTAGCCTTTAAACTTGTAAAAGACTTTTTGAAAATCCAGATACTGCCTATATGGTTCCTGTTTTTTCACATTGTGCGATAATTTTGAGGAACCCTGGCAGATCAGTGAGGCAGGATTTGTTTCTGTTAACTCAGCTGTGACGCCCCTTTTCACAGACAAAATTTTATTCATGCATTCTGCTGCCATAATCTTTATAACAGACTATATCATCTAACCAGAGACAGAAGTCAGACTTACCAGGATGTAGTGTTTAAGATTTCCTCTAGAGTAGTTTCTGTGCCTGGGAGTTATACTGGCAGCCCACCAATATGCTGACATGGTTGCTGCTCATGATGACAGGTTACACTCTTGGCCAACTGCTCTGCAATTTCACATATGAGCACCATATTGGTGAATATCATTCCAATCCTACTGATTTGCTAAGATCTTACACAAAAATCTGTTTGGTCTCATACTTTCTGCATATGTATTTCAAACTAATCTAACTCCTCTGACCTGTTACAAAAAAAAGTGCATCAGGTGTGGGACTCTCCCCAGATTGCTTCACCAGTAAAGGAAAAAAGCAAAGAATTTTCTGAGCTGCCTTTTTTTTTGTGGTATTATCACCTCTGACAACAGCCTGAGGTTGTTCTTGGTTATTCTGTATGTGAGTCAGTCCATGGCAATGGGTCTTTTATCTAACAATCTGCAGAATTTAAGTCATCAATTAATGATCTTTTCTTATGTTTACTTTATCAATCACTTATTCACAGCCTACTAGAATTTTGTTTCAGAAATACCTCTCTGAGTACCTCCATCTTCTGTGGAAGGCTGACAATTTGTTCATGCTCTTTCTTATAGAAGCCTGGATATATTGGATATAAAAAATGCTAGCACATTATTAACATTCGGTACTGTGGGATACTGTTTTTGTTTTGTAACTCATGTCTTACCTTAGATTTAGTGCAGCGGACCATTTATTTCTAAGTCTTTATAACAGGTCCGTTTCTTCTTCCACAAGTTTAGTGGAGTGTAATTTTTCATATATTGCCGTCTTCATCCCTAAATTCTCTTTTAAAAATTTTTATTTCTGCAATTTTTTCAAGTAAAATAATTTCAAATTACTGCTCAGTGTTAAAGCTGAATATTTGGAATGTTTAACAATATTTTACGTAGATCAAATCAAAAGCTATTTTATCTGTCATAGAAGGGAAAGTGGCAGGGACGTAAATCAATAGGCCATCAGTGATTTTTTTTTTCTCCTATAATTCATCTGCTATTCCTAGTTAAACATAAAAAGGTAAACACAGAATATTGTAGAGTCACACTTGAAAATGCATTTAATTAGAGCAATCATGTCACAACATAGCTTACCTTGTTTTCGTTCTGATGTCTTCTATAGTAGTCCTACTAGTAATGCATACTTTGTTAAGGAGCTTTTAATTTGAGTTATTAATGTAATCTGACATGACTGAATGCCAAAATACTGGGCTGCAGGTCTACTTACAAAACTGTGAATGTTGAAAAAAGTACCTTCTCTTGCCTTAGAGGTCAGATCTTTTATTTCTCAAGAAGAAATACATTCCTGTAAGAGTACCGAAGTTGTATAATGACGTATTGTGGTTCTCTGACAGCTGACAGTCTGTCATCAAGTGCTGAAAACTCACCTAAAAGTTGCTAACAAATTTGTATTATTTTGGTGCCTCAGCAAGATGTACTGAAGAGTGCATTGAGGTATATTTTGATATGTTCATTTGGAGATGGGATATTCACAAAAGATCTCTGCTTTTACACAGATACTTTTATTAAGTGATAGGTCTATAATGAAGGGATCAGTTGGACCATCATTGCAGAGATTTGGTTGTGGCAATATCCCCCCGGGAGAATCTGAGGCCTTCCTTGTCCCCAAACAATATGATTGTTTATGTGGTAAGGCAAAATTATTGTGTTTGATATAGGTAAGATCAAGGGCCCTTCAGTTTTAGTAAGATACTGAAATATCTCTCAATCTCAGTATGTAGAAAATTTCTTTCACAAATGTGTTTACTAACAAATTGCCTTATAAGAGAAATATAACAAAAATTATGCTATATTATATTTGACTTGTATGACACTCATGACCCAGATATACTGGGACAAAACGAAGGTTCCTCTAGTTCAGGTGTGTACCTCAGTAAAACTATGAATAAGGACAGCCTTCTACCTTCTGTGGGCTTTAGCCAGGCTGGTTTGCTTATATCTCAAGGGAGAGAGACTGAGAAATAACCTCATACCTGATGAAGACTGTGCTAAGTTCCTGGTCACTAGGGAAAAAACTCTTTTGCAGTTGTTCTTCATACTTTCCTGTTTAACATCTGATATGGTGGGAAAACAGAGGAGGGAAAAAGTAAAAGATGAGGCTTCTCTCCTCACCTAAGACCTGAATCTCTTTCCACAATCTGGAAACTGGGCCCACCTTTTCAAGGAAAGGGGGAAACAGCACTTCAAAGTCTACTCATCATCTTCTTTCAATAACTGCCACTTCGTGTCTCTCATTTGCACATCTCCATCCATTCACTAAGGAATGAACTCCCTTTTCTTTACCACACTGCGAGGGAGTGAATCCACATGGCCTCTTCTTGGTGACATGGTTTGGAACAGATAATGGCAGGAATGTGATCATAAATGGACTGTCTGAATAGATTGTCCCAAACTGTCCGCCGAGAGGATATTTGCCAAAAAAAACCTGGTAACACTACAAGGAAATTCCCAATAATGGAGTTTGTTTAAGACAGCCATCTTTATAGTATTGCATGGCAGGGAGACTCTTGGGAAAACAAGAGTGGAGGATGCACAACATGGGGGCAACATGTAGAGACCCACATGTGGGGTGTTCTTATGTGAGCTCATGGAGACCTTGCTCCGTGACCTGCATTAGCAGAGGGAACAGTGTACACGTAACAATAAAGCAGTCATATCTTCAACGCAGTTTTTTAAATAGGGGAATGGGAGCTCCCAGGGAAGGTGTACATGCTTAAAATCCAGGTGCCCAGAGGTGAGGGACAAAGGACATCTGGGGATGCCACATGTATAAGGTGGTGGTGAGGTTAGAACTTCATGGGAATAGTGATAGAAGAGTGTTAAGAAAATTTTAGGTGTTTGATAACTTTTTTTAAGTGTCCACTAGTGCATTTTTTTCAGTTGTATTGCTGATATTGATCCTGGATGCATAGTCCTCTGATTGCTGGTTAATTATGTGGAGTTACTTCATTTTAATTCTCAGACCATATTAAGCAAGCATTTTTCCTCTTCAGCACCACACAACTTGCAAACGAGTCCTTCTTTTCAAGGATGAGTTTTTCAGCAATGGTGATTTATGGAACTGGACTCTTCCCTTCATAATGTTTCCAACACTTTTTTTCCAAAGAAACTGAGATGATCATCTGGCATAAATGCTGAGTGACTAAGACTACTCAGAGGGAAGGAACAATCCCAGACAAGGTCGACTTGCACAAAAGAAGTTGGGATGAATGAGTTAAAAGAGATTTGATGGCAAGTGGGAAAGTCTGTGCTTGTTGAGGAATGAGGGCTCACAGATTTTTTTTCTGATAATCCCACACTGAAATACCTACTTCACCCTATATCTATAATTTCATAGTAACCCAAACAAGCTAAGGAACTTTAAAGCATTTTAAAAGCCAATTTTTTTCTTGTAAGAATAAAAGTTTCTCAACCTTAGTAGCAGTAGGGAAGCTATAAATTAAACCTTTCCTTATGATTTTCACTGCTTCACTGGTTATGTTTTCTATACAGAAACGTTGCAGTGAAAAATTACTATAAAGAAGTAACTAACCAGCATAAGATCCTACATAAATCCCGTTTGAGCTGGATGATATGTTTCCAGTTCCTTGGTCAATAGCTGTATCCAAATTTATAGAGCTACCGTCGTGTCTGATCGACATTATTTTAAATGGAA
The DNA here is from genome assembly GCA_013397865.1 of Struthidea cinerea. NCBI lineage: Eukaryota > Metazoa > Chordata > Aves > Passeriformes > Corcoracidae > Struthidea > Struthidea cinerea. The sequence goes on from VZTI01002791.1 coordinate 277,103, forward strand.
GTCAGGTTTACATGGCACAGAAATTGTAAAACACTCAGGCTCCTGGAGAATTTTTCATAATCAAAATATGATTTTGTCTCACTAATTGGAATGTAGCTGTATTCAAGACCATAGTTCAATAATGGGGAAAAGGGACAAGCTTTAAACTATTTAGTTCATGTACTGGGCACATTCAAGCTAATTTGCTCAGCCAAGGAGAAAGAAAATCAGTCTGTGTGGAAATTCATGCTATCATGGTGATAGTACTTTAATTTAAAGTTAGCTCAGAGATCTCCCCATTCCCATGATGCCTACTGGGCAGACTTGGTCTAACTGGAGAGAAAACCTTTCTATTTTAAGTGTGGTGGTTTATCTAAAATCCTAGATTTCATGTGCCGAGTTTGCTCTGTTAGCATGAAAATTTCCATTAACATCACAGAACAGCTGACACAAGTTGAGATCATCCTGTATGAATGAATGACAACCAGTTTGAAGGTATGTCTAACAACTGAACACTGGAAGTCTGCTCAAGGCAGGCCAATTGCCTTGTGATATTGGCTTCAGCACTCATATTTTAGATCTGAAGTCTGTGTTTTCTAACTTGAACCTTCCCATGCTTGTTGTTTGTCTCAGAACTGAAAATACAGAAAACAAGAAGTGAAAGAAACTGAATTTTATTGAGCAAAGCATGCATTTCCTTCTTCACTGTAACACTTATACAGAGAACACCACCAGCTGAAGAGGAACAACTAAGTTTGCAGATGAACAATCCTCTTACAAAAGTTCCTCAGCCCAGAGTCAGACTGGTGGAAGTTTCCCAAGTGCTTTTGAGTTGGAAGTTCGCAGTCTCAATATTGCATTTTGAGAAACTGGTATAAGATGGTAAAAAATCATTAATATAATTACAATAGCTCCTCTGGTACCGCTTGCAATCTATATTGTGTTTGTCGAATTGTCCATAAAAATGTTTTACAATTTGTTCATAGGCAGATATGATATTTTATACTAATACAATACCAATAAACTGCTTACAATCCATTTACAGTGTTTCTAGCACAGCCTTGAATTAGTTTTATTAATTCTACTAACAATGCAACATTTACTTCAGGTACCACTGCAGCATTGTGTGATATCTTCTTAAAATCCACTAATAATTGGTACTTATGTAAAATTATTCCTTTTTAAAATACATCATATTTTTAGCATCACATCTGATACACTATTAGATTACACATTCATATTGTGTCATGAATTGATGTACAACATCTGAGTGATGTTGTACGACACTTAACAATCACTGGTCAGGACAGACTACCTTATTATCTGCACTTTCAGAATGATTTTCAAGTGCACATAAGAGCTCTTCTTGCATTCTAAGATGAAAGATGTTAGATGGTTTCAAATGACACTGAAATATTTCAGAAAGTCAGATTTCAATTTATAAGACAGTGCTGTAAATGCAGGTCCTCCAATCTCTAATAAAAATTCATAAATATAAATTCTGTTGATGTGATCCAGCATTTAAAAAAAGCCCTTTAAGAACCACTATGTCCCTACATAGCAAATATATGCAAAAGTATATGCATACTCATCTCTATATTCATTATTATTCTAAAATTTATTTTTTTTCTTGAAAATATGCAATCTTAAATGTTTTCAAAAGAGTTGTAAAAATGGACTATTAAGTATGGTCATTTAGCATGTCTCCTTCAGTCTTGTGAAAAGGAGAGATATGTATTATACAAAATACATAAGAGATTAGCCTCTTATCTTGATATACATGCAGATTTCTGTGTGAGCCTTTTAAGTTGATATCAATGATCGAGTGAGAAATAAAAAACAGGAAAAAAGTCTATCAAATATATGTTCATAAAACTGACATGCAAAGGTGAATGAAGAGCTAAACAAAGGGGAAATAAAGAGCAGACAAATTATTTGGTAAACAGGAGACAATTTCACAAATGCAATAAAATAAACACCCAGAAACAAAGGATGTGAATCAGTCATGCTGAGACACAGGAACTCAGTGTTGGAAGTTCACGATCCTGAGCATAGTGAATGAAGCTGGTTATAAGAAACTAAATATGATCTCTCTGTTAGAATATCAGTTAAGATGTGCAACAAAACCCTTTAATATTCAAATATCTGTAAGAACGTTGATTAAAAAAATCTTGCCAGTGTATGTTTTCTGGATAAATCTGATATGAATAATTGTCCCTTTCTGGTGCCCACATTAGAGACTGTTTTGCAGGTTTAACATTAGGCAGGAGAGAAGGAAAAAAATTTTCTAACAAAGACGGAATGCAACCAGAAAATCATATGATGAAGATCCTTTTAGGAGAAAGGAGGCATAGGGGACAATTTCCAAAGCCAGAGTTTGAAGAAAGAGGTACTGTTTTCTTCTTTATTAGCCAGAGATAGTTTAGCAATAAATGGAGTACACTTGAAATAGTCAATGGAGACCAGAAATTCGCCCTCTTCTGGATATGCTCCCACTTTGTCAGTCAGCATCTGTATCTCCTTGGGTATACATGATGGTAGAATGCTATGGTATAAATAGTTCTATAGGACTCTTGAGTGCCTCTACGTTGCCCCAGTGTTCGTTTCTGTATTTACGCACATCAGTTCTGCTATAGTTTCTCTACATGAAATCCTGCTCAGGATTTCAAAATAAATTGGGATGTGGGGGGCTGGGGTTAGCACTTGATTTGTCCCTGCCTGTATTTATGAGTGGTGAGAACAAGAATTATGAAAAGCCTAACTTGGAGAAGCTCCAAGCAGAAGGAAGGAGCCATGTTTGATGTCAAGAAAAGGAAGGCTGGCTCTGCATAGATTAGAAATCGCTCACCAACCTTAGTTCTGCAGGACAGGGAGTTGCCTTCAGGAGCCTTAATCCCAGAAAAATAAAATTGGTTTGTTTAGCAAGAATTGTACAGAATTAAAAGGTTTTGTCTGGCAGCTAAATATTAAATTTCATGAGGCAAATTACGAGAAGTTTCATGTTGCATAGTAAACCAGTTGGAAAATTAGAAAATTTTAGAGGGTTTATTTTACTTTATTTCAAAAGTTTAAGATCAGCCTTTGTTTAATTGAAAAATTTTTTTGGGAAACAACTTTATTAAATAAAATTAGAAAAAAATTACAGTTGCTTAAATGTCCCCATATCTTCCATCTCTGTTTGTCTTGCAAAACTGCTGAGATAGAAACTATTTGCTTGGGTTTATTATTATACTTCAGACATAAAGTATATTGTGATATGTTATTCTTCATAGCTAGATACAATGACTGTATGTATTTCAAAATACATGTGATTTACATCTTATTGCTGCCTTCCTTGCTTTACTTTCTCTAGTGAAAGGGCATTATTTAAAGATTACTTAAACTTTTATAAATATATGGCTTTACATTCCCCAAGGTAAAATTTTGTAGACAGAGGTTCTTATGCATGTTTATGTCCAGATTTCTATAGAACATGAGTGAATATCACTTTTTTGAAGGAGGGCAATAGATTCAGTCCATTATCCCTCACAAGCTGGAAGAAAGAGAATGATGGAAGCTGCTTCCATCCTGAGGCTGCAACAGGCTCAACAGCAGCTGTTACAGAATGTGCTCTTAGCATGGGTGAAATAGGTCAAGCTGAAGGTTGACTTGTCCTTGCACAGGTGCAAAGTGTAATGCCTCAGCACTTCAACACTCTCGTGTCAAGAGCACATCTCCTTTTGAATGTTGTGACATGAGTTGCTGTCACCTATGGCAGAGTTCTTGCCTCATATTGCACCAATTCCTTATGGAATGGTCTCCCTAACTGCACAGCAGCCATTTACTGGGTATTGCTGCACAGCTGGCTCTGGACACGCTGGCTGGAAGAAACTGCACATCACATGCTGATGAGACAAGGAAGTCAGAAAACCATTTCACCTCAACAACACTCTCCTTTTTTCTTTTCATCACACTCTGCTGCACTCAGCCTATTTCCTTTCCCTGGCATCCCGTGAGGAATGGAAATGCTTACACGTACCAATTTTTACTGCATAGGAAGGCAGAGTGCATCAAAATGGTGGAAACCAGTGCATGATCTGAGCTAAAGCACAGGCCTCAGTCTCCAGAACTCCATGAATAAAAGCAAAGATAAGGAAGCAGCACAGAAAATATATGGCAGTTAAAAACCAAACTGGATTAAGGACATGGCTGCAATTCTAGCAGAATGATTGCTTGGTCTTAAGGTTCTGGGATCTTTCATCGATTCCAGCATAAGTTTAGAAAGAAATCAAATCATGAGGCTGTTAGCAAACCTAGATATAAGCTAAGTTCAGCTCTAAACCAAAACAGCTGAAGTGCGTTTGCTACCATGTCACTAATTCGTCATTTGGACCACTGGGATTACCAGGATTGACACAGTGAAAATGAAAGGCTATTTGTGAATCACTGATAAGTAGGGAGGAAGTAACAGAAAAACTGTTTACCACTGGTTTGGCAGGTTCAGAATATTAGTTGTGGCCTAGCAGCAGAAAGCAAAATGCCACACTGAGTTAGCAATGCATTTCTGGTGTGTGTTTCCACAGAAATTCAGTGCAGAGGACTGCTAACAAATGTGGTGAACTGACTACAAAGACACTTTGGCTCTCCATGTCAGTGCAAGACAGCAATATTTCATCATAGAGAAGAACTTCCATTTCACACTTGACTGAAAGCCAAAATATGAACTCCCCAAATAGATGCCTTTTTTGGATTATGTCAGTCTGAGTAGCCAGCATGCATTAAAATTGCATGTGTCAGAAATGGCTGTGCTGCATATGTTTAGCTGGTGCTCATCAAACAACTTTCCAGCCTGCCATTGTGGTATAGCAAAACTGAGAAGAAATTATAAAATGTGAACCTGATAATCTGAGAACACACTGGCCTTATTAGTTATAAGAAGAAGATCCTGCCCGCTGAGCAATCTCTGCAAACTGTCAAATATCACCAGACATGACAGCTCTTGCTTGGCTCTGGGATACTATCCACACTCTAAACTATTTGCCTGGGGTTCTGCAGATAATGGAATTGAAACAAACACTGCAGCAAATGAACCTGTCTGTCTCACAGGATGACATCAGACTGGATTTCCACACAAAATACAAGCATTATTATGGAAATTGCATTTTGACAATTTGAAACAAGAAACACTTCCAGAATATTTGGAATAAGTTTTCTAGAATTGTTTTTCTTGGGTGGGAAAAAACTAAACATACGAATGGAGCAGCCAGGATAAAAATGACTGCACCTTTTGTCTTTAGTCATTAGATAAATGTATTAAAAATGACTGCATAATGAAATACAAGCCATAGATAACATGTCAGGCACCATTTCTGTAAAAAAAGTAGTGGCATAGATAGTCTTTATTCACTCTAAAGTGTGCTTTTGAAGCTGGGGGTAAATAGGATATAAATAATACTCAGGTTTATACCCAAGTATGGCAAAGCCATCATTTGCCACAGTCATGGCTTCAGTTCTGCTTCAGTGAAGACCTCTCCTAGAGTTCTCTCAGTTACTCTTATTTTCATGTAAATATGAGAGTGAAATGTCCTTTTCCCCCATCTCACTAATCCACAATCCCTGGAAGCCTGATGACTGATAGGGCAATTTCTGCCCCACACATGGGCAATGCCTGTGCACCATCTCTGCATCTGAGTAAAGGTGTCAACTACACCTTATTCCCGTGAGGGAAAAGGTACTGATTTTCAGGATCAAGATCCAAGTGACACTGCTTTACTTCACCATCTGGACATTCATTACCATCTTGCTTTCATGCACCAAACCAGCCTCCATCAGTTCCTGTTATTGCAAGATGAGACACATTAAGAAGTCAAATGTGACAATGTAGTGGTGCAGAAGATCCTCTGGTGTTGTATCTAAGAGACTGGTCATAAGGGCCTGAAATCTGAGAGAAGGAAAACATTACACACGGGATGTGATGCAGGTGAATTACGCTTCTGAAAATTAAACATTATTCAGAGGTAACGTAAAGAAACCCTAAAAAAAAAAAAAAAGACAAAAAAGAAAAGAGATAAGATGTAAGACTTAAAAGACATATTTCCATATGGTCCAGTTTTAGGGATTATTCCTAAGTGTATTTTACACATGGTCAAAAAAAAGGAAGTAAATAAATCAATGAACATCGCATTAGAAAAAGATTAACCTCAAAAATTTTGTAAGTGGATGAATTATGGAGGATTTTTTGTCCTACAGAAAAACAACAGCAGGGAAGCATCACACATTGCTACAGCTCTTGACAGTGTCTAACACTGGGAAAGAAATCAAGGGAAACTACTGGCATCTGAACTATGTTTGTTTTTGTTTTCATTTAAAGAATGAAAACTGTTACAAGGAAGACAGTTTCTCAACAAAGCATAATTACTTTTTTTTTTTGCAGAGCTGGGTAAATTGAGGAATGAAGGATGATGTTTAAGCTCCTACAGACAAAAGAAGAAAAAGTTGCTGATTCATACCTTTGGGAAACTGCTATTTTTCACTAAGCATATTTGTGAATTAAAGTAAAAAAAAGGTTACTGGTGAAACTCTATCCTTCAGTGGGAACAGGATTAAGATTGTAAAATGAAGAAGGAAAAGAAGTATTTAGGTTATGAATAACTTGTTTCACAGTTGAGGATTAATCCTACACTCACATTTTACTACAACACTTGTTCTTTAGAGTCCTCTATATTAGGTGATCCCCCTCTAAATAAACAAAGTCAAGGATCTGTGCCCACAGAATGGCTTTTGTCTCTGGGCACAGAGACTCTTTCAAGCAGAGGTATGTCTATGACAGAAACAAAACCCCATGGTTCCTTCCAAAATCAGTCAAAAGATATATGGGTATCCAGAGTGATTCAGATCTCACATGTACAGTCCTTCTTCGAGTGAGATTGTGTCCTGTCTAGTCACTTTGTAGGGAGTTTACTAAAACTACCACTTAAATGTTTCAATTACATTTGTGAAGTTCCATGGTGGGATGAATCAAGGCTTGGGTTAAATGCAGTAGAATATAAGGTCTTGAGCTAAGCATCTAGGCTACCTATGTGGAAAGTAAGAGACCTCATAAATTGCCTGATAACTACCAATTATGATTATTGATTGACACACTACCTTCAGCAAGTAAAGGAGAACTCAGAAAAAAAAAAAATCCTGGATTTACATTTAGGATAGCTTGTTTGTTATCACTGGAAATGTCTCTTTCCACTAAGAATTCACAATCTTAAGTTTTGGAAATAGGTCCTTCTGTCTTTCATTCTCTTATTTTAGAAGTCTTAGATGATATTTATATGCCTTCACTTCTGTTTTGTTTTTTTTTCCATTTAACTCTACCACCTTCCATCATGGAAAGCTGCCATAATTTGTATAAAAACTGAATAAAATTTTTCCTACTTTAAGGTATTTGAGCCTTAATGTCTTGTTTTTCAAGTTAACTGTAGAAACCAGGAACTGAATCATTATACTGGGAGAGACAAACACTTACCTTGAATTTGTTCTTTTTTGCACAGTCCACTTAAATATTCCTTGGGCCAGACAGAGAGAAGCAAAGCATCAAAAGGACTATACCTGTGCCTGTATATGGGTGCAAGTATAGCTTGCACCCATAAACTAGACTAAAAGATTAAAATGCCCTCAAAACAGGATGACTTCATATATGCTGACTAGAACTATCAATTCCTAGCCCTGCTAACTCCCTGCTGTTTTCTTAAGAGAGCCTAAGCATTAACTAGGGGAGATAATGCTCCTTTTTAAAAGAAATCACACACCACCTCCTGCAAGTAGATGGACCCCCAGCCAGTCTTTGAGCAATAGCCACCTTGGAAGTAAAAAACCCCCTCATCCCCTTCTTCCTCTACAGTTCTAACTGAATGCAGAATGCAGAATACTGACCATGACATTACACAGTAGGAATATCCATTTGGCTGATTCAAGTAAACTGTCTGAGTAGTGATGCTTTCTAACTTCTTGACCACCTTCAGTCTCTTTAGAAGGTGAGGATGGGTAAAGTGGGAGAAAGGGAAAGACTAAAACCTGTGCAAGCACTACTGAGCAACAGGCAAAGTATTAATTTGTAATCAACACTGTTTTAGCCACAAAAGCTAAAACACACATAGGTTGCTATGAAGACAATTAACTGCATCACAGTCAAACCCAGTACAGAAACATATTAGGAAAAGCTAAGTCTCGTGTTTCTTGAAAACGAAGTATTCATTAATTACTTGCCCATTAAAAAGCAGCACAATTCTCCTTTGTTCTCAGCTGAAAGCCCCATGCCGGTGGACTGAACATTGGGGTTTTTTTTTTCTTCCTTTGGTCCACTGACAAGCTATGTGTTCTCTGCCAATAAATCAGGCATAACAGTAAGTTATTAATATCAGAAAAGCTGCCATAAGTCACCTTAAGCCCTGATTCAAACAAAAAAAAAGTAGTAGGCTTTGTATCAGACCATTAATAAGAAAGAAAAATGTCATGGGAAAGATTAGAAGCAGTTAGTTCTTCCCAAAACACAACTTAGGAACTTTTTACCTTCAGCAATAAATTTCTTTATAAGAAACTATGTTACCAAAGTGGTCAAAATATGTCCAGTGGCTAGTGGATGTTAAACTCTCCTCCTCAAGTTGTTCTGCTTCCCGTGACCTAATTACATATTCATGGTGGGTGGGATGCAAAGCAAAAGAAAATAAACAGACTGATGTACAGAGCACAGTCAGATGTTTTCCAGCAACTTTGAATTTGCAGGTTTTCTACAGTGTCGTGGTTTGATGCTGGCCAAATGCCAGGCACCCACACAAGCCACTCACTCACCCTCCCCTGCCACAGTTGGGCAGAGGAGAGGGAAAAAAAATTAATGAAGGGTTCACGAGTTGAGATAAGGACCGGGAGAAAACACTTCAAGGGCAAAACAGACTCGGCTTAGAGGTACAAAGGTAATTTATTGCTACAGAGTCAGAGGAAAAATAATGAGAAGTAAAATAAGCCCTTAAAACACCTTTTCCCCCCCAGTCCCTCCCTCCTTCCCACCAACAGCGCAGGGAGACAGGGCATGGGGGTTTGTGGTCAGTCCACCACCGCGAGTCTCTTCCACTGCTCCGGGAGAGGAGTCTCTCCCTATGAGGCAGTGGGGTCCCTCCCACAGGAGACAGTTCTCCGTGAACGTCTCTGACATGGGCCCACTCTCAGGAGCAGCAGCCGTACTGCACCTGCTGCAGCGTGAGCCCTTCCCACGGGCACACAGCCCTCCCAAAACTGCTGCAACGTGGTGCAGTCCTCCAAGGACAGG